>JAOTQR010000007.1:6660307-6678356 GCA_025774065.1 Solanum ossicruentum | reverse complement strand
CAAATTCACTTGATTCCCTACTCACGCATCATAAATTAGTTAAATTTAAAATATACCTCAGTCGCAACAATTTTTTTTCCGAAGTGCAATTGACAACCATTTAGCTAATTACGAGGTCTAACAGTAAGGTATTAGGTGGATGTGCCAACGACATCACTTCGTTATATCATCAGTAACTCATAAGTAATGATTGTCGGTTAGAGAAATTCATAATGAATAAACATACTATTTTTCATGATGTTGCATATTCATTCTTTTAACTTATAAAATTATTTTTATTTTCAACTTTGCATATCATATTGATGGTGAGTTGAGTCCTGAGTTGAGTTTTGAGTTGAGTATCTTGATTTACGTCCTTACTTTCTAACTATTTTACATACCATACATTCCACGTACTTACACCATTTGGCATTGCATTTTTTGTTAATGAAAATACAAGTTTTAAAGATCCTAGGTAGGTGACTCATTGAAGATTTTGAGCATTCTTAGAGCTTTGGTAAGACCTCTTTGCATCTGGAAGAATCCCTTTACTTATTTATTCTTTGAATCGAGTACTTTATTTCTTTTGGGGAGCCATGAATATGTCATTGACGCTGTCTTGGTAGAGATTAGAGGCTTCATTGATATAAATGTAGTAGATTAAAGATGTTTCCTTTTGATATTTGTTTCAAAAACCATTATTAGGAAGGGGTTTCGTCCTAGTCACACCGTAAAAGATCAAAAACTTGAAATTTGAAACCCCCCCCCCCAAAGTACAAACTCAATCTATAGTTCGTAGTTTCTTTTGCGAGTCGTAGATACTCCTCATTGACATTCCTAACACATAGTAAAATTTCACATCTTCAAGACTCAAACTATGAGTCATCTTTATGGCCTATCAACCAGACCACGAGCTATAACTAGTCTTGTCTTACTGAACCTTATTCCGCCCTCCACTGAACCTCAACTACTACTCCAATACACTACTCATAGATACATTTATGGTCTATAAGAACTTTTCGTAAATATTACCCCAAACTTTTCAATTTTCATTAAGTCATTGTCCTAACTATGAGGCTATACACGACCTATAATCCAAACCACAAGCCGTAGATAGTGCTTCTACATCATTGCACTAGGAACCACACTTGCACTCTTTGTCAAAATTCTGTCCTTTTAACTTGCGGGTGTTATAGTCAAACTCAAAACATTGACTAAAATTAAATCTTTTTTCTAATTTAACTCAAACTTTTAACTTAAGATCTCAATTCTATTAAACAATTCAAAAACTGAAAACTATGACGCTCCGGGACCAATTTCTACATTTGAAATAATGGAGCTAATGAAATTCAACTCCAAAACTCATAACTACGATTGGTATAAAAATTATCATTTGAACAACTTAAACCTTTAAAACTTAGAACTCAAAATCTACTCAACCTTTTCTCAAGACTCTAATACCAATCACACAACTGATCAAATATGACTCGAAGCAACTAATGAGTGGATTAAAGAGGTTATTTTCTAAGAAATTTCAAAATGACCTTCAGAGTTATTATAGGAAAGAAGTGCTAAAGCTTCTCGAGGCCATTCAAATCAGTCTGGCTTTCATCTCTTTGTGACCCACTTCCTTGAGAACTCTTTTCTCCATCCCTCTTCATTGTTCACATTGGTCAGATTCAAGATCTTAGCCTCAAAGTCTATTTCTTCAATACAAGATATTGCTCATCTCGAAGGTTTGACTCAAAAATACCCTCGATATTATTCTATTGGCTCATATTTGCTCTTGCTTTTAACAATTTTCCTAAAATAAAATCATTAAATTTATTCATTATATTGTCTAATCTAATTGGTCCAAATTTAAACCCTTTTCATATAAATAATAAAAATCACATATGATCCATATTTTGACCTGATACACTTGCGCATAATATTTAAAAAATTATTAATTTCATAATTTCTTCCTATTAGCCTATATTAAATCAACTCTCTATTTATTAATCTGACTCATAATTGGGGATCTAACTAAAATGCATATTCACCCTTCTTGTTTGAAAAAAGATTATTTTTTATTAATATAACTTTTTTATCAATGATCTAATTGTCTTGTTCATTCCCTCTTTTTATTCTTATTTGAATGCCTTATTCTTAACTAGAATATCAAGAATTCAAACTTGAATTAAATATTTTTTGTTCATATTTTTCAATTTTTCTGTTTGCCTTGGTGATGGATGAGCTGGCACGGTCTATTCAAGAAGAGGTTCCATGGTGTATGCTATTTGCAGATGACTTAGTATTGATTGATGAGACTCGGGCTAAAGTTAATGATAGAATGGAGGTCTGGAGACACGCTTTAGAGTCTAAAGGGTTCAAACAGTAGGACCAAAATAGAGTACTTGAAGTGCAAATTCAGTGTTGCGGGAGATAAAACTGACATTGATGTGAGACTTGCTACTCAACCTATTCTCAATAGAGAAAATTTTAAAAATCTTGGGTCCATCATCCAAAGTAGTGGCGATATCAACGATGACATCACACATCGTATTAAGTCATCATGGACAATATGGAGGCTTATCTCTGGGGTATTGTGTGATAATAAGATACCACCTAAACTCAAGGGTAAGTTTTACAAGATGGTGGTTAGATCATCCTTGTTGTATGGGATGGAGTATTGGCCAATCAAAAACTCATGAGGATGTTGAGATGAATGTGTGGACATACGAGGAGTGATAAGATTAGGAATGAAACCATTCGGGAAAAGCTAGAGGTGGCCTCTTTGACTGACAAGATGAGGGAAGCGAGATTGTAATGGTTTGGACATGTGTAGAGGAGAAACACCGATGCTCCTATTAGGAGGTGCGAGAGGTTGGATTTAGGAGTTACATAGAGGGGTAGAGGTAGACCAAAGAAGTATTGGGGGAAGGTTATCAGGCAAGATATGGTGAAACGTAATCTCACCAAGGACATGACCTCAGATAGGAAGGAGTGGAGGTCACAATTAGAGTAATAGGTTAATACATTAGTAGGGTTAGGTTGACGTCTGGCTCTGGGGTATAATGGGGTAGTAGGTTTAGTCATGTCTTTATATCTTTATTTCCGTTATTTGCCTTATATATGTTAATTTTATTGTATTTGCATATCATCATGTGTTTTTAGTTACTAATCGCTCTTTCTATTTACTTTTCTTTTCTTTCCTTTCTTTCATATCTAGTTTATTCTACTTATCGATTTTTGAGACCAGGGTTCCTAGAAAACAACCTCTCTGTCTGCGTACATTCTACCCTCCACAAATCCTAATTGTGAGATTCCACTGGTACGTCGTCATCGTCGTCGTCGTCATCGTCGTCGTCGTCGTCGTCGTCGTCATCATCATCATCATCATCATCATCATCATCATCATCATCATCAAGATGGGAGTATGAGAAAAATGTTATTTTCATTTTTTATTTTGAATTTTTGATACACATAAAAGAAAATATTATATATGCACATGGTTGCTATCTTCCATTGAACTAATTAATTCTTCTTATATGAATATCATCATTATTTTTTCTCCTTTTTTCTTGCTTGTTTTAGTTGAAAAAATTAAAATGATGGACAAGATACAAGATGAAAAAAAAATGAGAAGAGAGAGGAGGTGGGGATTGGGGAGATGAGTGTAGAAAGTCGAGGACTAACTATTTTTTTGTTTATTTTCAATTTAATATAGAGTCGAAAGCAAGTCAATCATATGACACCATTAATCAAGTTATATTAAATTATTTTAATGAAGGATCAAAATACCTTTAAACTATGAAATTTACTGTAATATTGTCGTCCCTCCACTTTATGAGTGTGGATTGTTGGAAATAAAGGTATTTTTGTGTCAAAAGGTAGACATCAGTAAAAGGTGAAAGGAGGATAGTTTTATGCTATTCAAATAGTTGAAGGGCATTTTAAGCCCATCTCCAATAAATAAATAAAAGCAAATATGCAAGTACGTAAAGTTGTATGGTGCAACAAGACTGATGCTGAATGCCTACGCTAGATCTAGAGATGCTAGCATGATGCTGATCTCAAGTCTGAAATTGTTTTCTTAAGTAAATGATATGAAATAAAGACTTGGTAAAAATAAAGAGAAAGATTGGAGCATAAGAATATCAGAGGGTTGCTACTGTAATGTTAAATATCATATTCCTTTATGATATTAAAACTAATACTTATAGGTTCCGTAAGCAATATATTAATCAATACAAAAACTCTATTTGAACTCAAAAGTACTATTACCAATGGTTGCAGTCCACATGGAAATACCATTAATATTGCGAGCTAATATTGCTCTGTTTATGGTTTGGGTATTCTACAATCTTATATATGATGCATCCATCTTGGTTGAGGGTTTCCACACAAGCAGCAGCTAGTTCCGGACTCTATTTGGCAGCCTCGCGAATAATCTCATTACCTTCCTGAGCAAGATCACGTCCTTTGCTTAAACAAAATAGAAGGAAACCTATTCTCCACGAGAATTCCAATTTATTGTCAAAAAGGTGAAGAAATAAATTCATCATTCCACTACACTCGATTCAAGAACTCGAGAATGAACTAATGCCTCGTTCAGGTATCTCGATTGAAATCCCCATAAATGGTAGTTTCCGTCGAAATAGTATTCTTGCTTATTTTGATGATCACACACCTGGAAAAATCCATCCTCTACCCCTGACTTGCCAGCTTGATCGCTTGTCTTATTTACCCTTTTCTTAGCGGGTGGTTTATGTCTGGTCCTTTCGGGTCACCTAACCTGGGCTGATGCCGCTTCGTAATGGCTTGTCTGGAGTCCAACGGCTCTCTAAGGCTTCGATATACTAGTACCTACCACCAAAACATCATGAAGGATTCAATGAACGTCTTGAAATTTTGTCAAAGCATCAAGTATAAGTCCTTTTTTATCTTTGGGGCATGAGTTCCAACATTTTTTTCAATGACAATCACCATGTGACTTCGAAATCTAAATGCGGGCCGGTCTTCTCTAAACTTATCTTCAAGATTAGTTCACTTGGTCAAATCAATTTCGTTGAACAACCTTGTAACACCTCCTAACTCTTTCCACCTAGTTTGAGTAGACGTACAGAGAAAACTAAGAAAATGACTGAGAAAAGTTGTTGGAAGAGAAACCACGAGGGCTATTTGCGGTCCATAGAAAAATCGATGGTCCATAGATAAGGCCTCTTAGACTTCCCCAGGTGACTTGGTGAAATTTTCTAGGTTTGAGGCCCATGTACGAGAGAAGATACGGCCTATAGAATATTTCCACGGCTCGTAAAATAGGTCTCGTGAGTTGGTGGTCCAAGAAGCAACTGTTGAGTATCTTGAGTCACGAGTTATCAGATGGTCCGTAGGAATATTTGCAGCCTATAGAAGACGTTTCGTGGATTATATAACGAATTCCAGTAATCAAACTTTTGGATACCTATGAGAGGTCATCTACTGCTAGTAAACGGTTCTACGGCCCATAGATGTGGTCTCATAGAACATGTCGATAGTTTTTAAGAAGGGTATTTTTGTCTATTTCTATCCTTTTTAACCCAATCCTTAGCCATTTTAGACTTAAATAAAGTCCTAAACAGAACCCTAAGTGTATTTTCACTATTCTTCACGCTTAGGGATTTCTTGAAAAGCATCAAAGGAGGGAGAAGAGCGAGGGCTTCTAGTTCATATACAAAGATCGATTGGAGATTGATTGTTTCTTCCATTTGCAGGTATGTGAGGTTTACTAAAGTGTGGAACTACGTTCGTTCAGACGCCCTTTTGCCTGTTTAAGTCAAAATTGAGGAAAAGAGTTGAGTTTTGAAATTTCTATCATCCAACTATCAAGTTTCAGCATCTATTATGAGTTCTTACGATAATAGATGAGATAATTTTCGTGTTGCATGACTACTGAGATTGACATAAATATTTTGTATTTGATATTATGAATCGTAAATTGAATGAACTTTATAAAATCTATGCACGGATTGAGTTTGATTTTGATTATATGTGTTGAGTAACTTGAGCATGGTCGAGCATGAGATGCATGTTGCATTCAATCACATATACTATTATATATCTTTCTTGCACTACATGATGAGTCTAATTTTGTGAGTCTGAATGATAGGTTGAGACTGAGTTGAGTCTGATTGCTTCCTTAATTAACGGAGCTAATGAGAAACTGAGATGAGTTGAGTTGAGATAACCTAATGAAGTTGAGATTGAGATTTGAGCTAATAGACTAAGCATTGAGACTTGAGTTGATTGATGAGTTGAGCATGTTTTAGTCTTGGGAGAAGTATCGAGCACCGAGATGGGAGCGATCAAATATCTACTCTAACCCACAGAACTACATTGCCAACGTAGGATAGTTATACAACATGTTTTGGTGACTCTTTTCCCAAGAGATGGACATTACAATGGATCCATGGCAGAGTTGATCATCCTTTACCTTGGCAAGTTTAGGATGGGCGCGGTAATGACATTACCTTCATTGTGCATCACCAAACCTAAGGTGGTGGGATTGGATATCGATTAAGAGAAACTCCTAAGCAAGTACTGATTGAGAATGATATTTTTAAACCGCATTTATTTCCATTGAGCCTATTTTAAAAGCATGATTTACTTTAAACTTACATATCTATTGGGTTGAGCATGAGTTATTTGAGTCAAGGTGAGCGAGTTGAGATTTGCTTTCTTGAGCCATTTTACATACTAGTATATTCCATATATAGACGTCCATATAGGCCTGCATTATTTCATGATGCAGATATATGTGATAGAGGACTTCAGCCGCACATCGTTGAGATCTCGATCAGTGCATTCTAGAGTTGGTTAGCCCTCTTTCTTTGATTTGGGGTATGCATGGCCTATCATTGTACTTATAGATTGATGATTAGAGGTTTCATAGAATTGAGTAGAGGGTTTGTTGAGTATTAGTTGTTTCTAAACTTGTTTATTGGAAATTATGTTTTAGTAGATTTATATTTATTCATATGATGTCCTACTATTTGTGTAATTTCTTTCGCTATTGAGTTGATGTGAGGATGAAGCCAGGTGGATCTCTTGGGGAGTCAGCAAGGGTTCTTCAAGTGTTGGTCATGCCAATGGTACCCTTTGGGGGCGTGACAAACTTGGTATCAGAGCACAGAGTTCAAGAGTCATAGGGATTCTATGAAGCCATGTCTCGGAGAGCCTTGTTTATGGGTATGTTGTACACTATACTTTATAAGCAGGAGGCTATAGAATATTAGGAAGGGATACACTTCTTTTGTATTCTGACTCATGCTATAGAGTTAAACTCTTTGAAAGCTCTCTTCTAATATGTGTGTTACACGTTTGCAGAATTGCGACCATGCCTTTAAGAAGAGCTATTAGAGGAAGAGGGCGTCTGGCTAGGCAGAATGTTAACCAAACTAAGCCCAAGAATCATGATGAACCCATAGGCCGGACCATCCTAGAGTAGCCACCACAGGCTAACATCTCGAATGTTGAGCTCTTAGGCTATCCAAACCTTAGCCCAGGCTGTGACAACATCTGCTACTAGACAAGGAGTTGGTAGACAGGATACACAGGACATATTCAGAGTTTGAGAGTTCTTGAGGATGACTCCACTCGAGTTAATAGGGTCTACACCCGCGGAGGATCTTGAGAACTACATTGATGAGCTACGAAAGTTTTCCAGGTGATGCCTATGACCAAAGTCGAGGGTTGAGTTGGATTCCCACTAGCTCAAGGGTGTTGCCAGACTATTGTATGGCCATTTAAAGAACAATCAAGGAGAGGATGCCCCAATTTTGACTTGGACAATATTTTAGGAAGCTTTCTTGAGGTGCTTCTTTTCGAGAAAGCTGAAGGAGGCTAAGGTAAGAGAGTTCTTGAATTTGAAATAGGGATCTATGATAGTGAAGGAATAAGGTCTTAAGCTCATGCAGCTGTCTCGCTATGCTCATGCGATAGTTGCAGACATGAGAAGCAAGATGGGTCTGTATCTTAATAGGTTGAACAAATAGCCGAAGAAAGATGGGAGAGGAGATATGCTTGTAAACGACATGGACATAGGCTGATTGATGGTCTATGTCCAGTAGACTGGTGAGGAAAGGCAATAAGATAGGGAGAAGATTAGAAATAAGAGGGTCAAAATCTCTAGTCATGAGGTTGGGAAGAGAGGAAATGGAAACAGTAGCAAGTTTCAATCAGCCCAGAACCTTCATCTGCCATTGCACCAGCCCTGAGCCACAAGTATGATCAAAAGTTCCAAGGTCAACCAAACTTTAGAGCACATGATTCACAGTCTCAGGGCAGTGTGACCCTTGGCTCGACAGGGAAGCCACCTTATGGGAAATATGGTATGATGCACCTGGGAAAATGTAGAGATAGAGGGAATGGTTACTACAAGTGTGGCCAGTCAGGCTATATTTAGAGGGAATGTTCGATGTGGGGAAATAAGGCCCAGTCTTCTATCATAGTACCACTAGTGAGGGGTAATAAGAGAGATGCTGCACCAGGGGTAAGAAGTGGGACAAATCGTCTATATATGATGGGGAATCGACAGGACCAAGAGGTTACACTAGATGTTATGAGGGGTATGCTTCGAGTCTTTACTTTTCATTACAATGTTTTATATGATTCGGGTGCAACATGTTCCCTTGTGATGCCATATGTACTGGATAGATTTGACATCCTTCCTGTTTGCTTGTTTTGAGCCATTTTCTATTTCCACTCATTTTGGTAACTCCATTCGAGATGAGAAAATCTATAGAGATTGTGTGGTGTACATCTATCACAAGGATACTCTTGCCGATTTGATTGAGTTAGAGATGGTTGACTTTGATGTGATTCTTGCCATGGACTCACTTCATGCCTGTTATGCCTCCATTGATTGTAGAACTCGAATTGTCAAATTCCAGTTTCTGCATGAGCCTATTATTGATTGGAAGGGAGATTCTGTTGCGCCAAAGGGTAGGTTTATTTCTTACCTTAAGGACCGAAGACTGATCTCTAAGGGATGTATTTATCACCTCATGCAAGTTAAGTATGATGATGTTGAGCCTCTTATTCTTGAGTCAGTCCCAATTGTGAGCAAGTTTTCTAATGTACTTCTTAAGGATTTACCCGGGGTCCCTCTTGATAAGGATATTGACTTTAGAATTGATGTTCTTCCTGACACCCAACCTATCTCTATTCTACCATATAAAATAGCCCCTGTAGAGTTGAAAGAGTTGAAGGACCAGTTGAGATATTTGCTAGAGAAGGGATTCATAAGGCTGAGTATCTCTCCATAGGGTGATTCGGCTTGTTCGTGCGAAAGAAGGATGGTTCCCTAATATGTATTGACTACCGCCAGTTAAATAAGGGTGATAGTCAAGAATAAATATCCCCTTCCGAGGATTGACGACTTATTTGACCAACTTTAGGGTGCCACTATGTTCTCCAAGATAGATCTTCGATCAGGCTATCACCAGTTGAAAGTGATAGAAAGTGACATCCCGAAGATGGCTTTTCAAACTCGATATGGTCACTTCGAGTTTTTGGTGATGTCTTTTGGGCTAACGAATGCGCCCGCAGCCTTTTTGGACTTGATGAATAGAGTATTCAGATAGTATTTTGACATGTTCGTGATCGTGTTTATTAATGATATTTTGGTTTATTCCAGAGATGAGGAGGAGCATGCCAATAACCTTAGAATCTCTTTGTAGGCACTCAGGAATAATAAGTTATATGAAAAGTTTTTGAAATTTGAGTTTTGGCTCAAAATGATGGCATTCTTAGGCAATGTCATATCGAGAGATGGTATATGAGTAGATACTTAGAAGATTGAGGCGGTTAAAAACTGGCCTAGGCTAATCTCTCCAACAAATATAAGGAGTTTTCTGGGATTGGTTGGCTACTACTATAAATTTATTGAAGGATTTTCTTCCATATCCGCACCATTGACTAGACTGACTCAGGAGAAGTTCAAGTTTCAATGGTCTAATCAATGTTAGAGGAGTTTCCAGGAGTTGAAGACGAGGTTGACTACTGCTCCTGTGTTGACCTTGCTTAATAGAATGGATGGATTTGTCATCTATTACAATGCTTTGAGAGTAGGACTGGATATGTGTTGATGTAGAGAAAGAAAGTTGTTGCCTTCAGTTCTAGATATCTTAAGGTGCATGAGAAGAATTATCGCACTCATGACTTAGAGTTGTCAGTAGTGATGTTTGCTCTCAAACTATGGCACCATTACTTGTATGAAGCATATGTTGATGTAATCACAGACCACAAGAGTCTGTAATATGTCTTCACCTAGAAAGAACTTAACTTGAGGCGGAGGAGATGGCTTGAGTTACTGAAAGACTATGACATGAGCATCTTCTACCATCCAGGTAAAGCTAATGTAGTTTTTGATGCTCTTAGTATGTTACTCATGGGAAGCATCGCCTATAGGGAGGAAGAGAAAAGGGAGTTGGCTAAAAAGGTTCACAGACTGGCACGATTGGAGTTCAACTAGATGAATCAGATGAAGGTGCAGTACTTGTGTATAATGGGTTTGCATCATCTTTAGTAGTAGAGGTGAAAGAGAAGCAAGAAGACTCTATCTTGCTGCAATTGAAAGTAGATTGGCATAAGCAGAAAGTGATGGCTTTCGCCAAAGGGGGAGATGGAGTATTGAGTTACCAAGGCAGATTGTGTGTTCCATATGTTGATGGTACTTGATAAAGGATCATAGAAGAAGCTCATAACTCTAGAAATTCGATCCGCCCAGGGTCAACCAAGATGTACCATGACTTGAGAGAAGTCTACTGGTAGAGTAGAATGAAGAAAGACATTGCTGAGTTCGTTTCCAAGTGCCCGAATTACCAAAAAGTTAAAGTTGAGCATCAAAGGCAATACGGAATAGCTCAAAATTTCAAGATTTTGGAATGGAAATAGGAGATGATTAATATGGACTTCGTCCCAAGCTTATCAAGTTCCCACAGACAACATGATTCAATTTGGATGATCGTTGATCAGATGACAAAATCTGCACACGTCTTGGCAGTAAAGACGACTAACACTACAGAGGATTACACCTAGTTATACATAAGAGAGATTGTTAGACTACATAGGGTCCCCTTGTCTATTATCTCAAACAAAGGATCCCAATTTGTTGCTCAGTTTTGGGGATCCTTTCAAAGAGGCTTAGGTTCAAAGGTGAACCTTAGCACTGCTTTCCACCCACAGACCGATGGCTAGACAAAATGCACAATTCAGATAATGGAGGATATGTTGAGAGCCTGCATCATTGACTTCAAAGGTAATTGGGATGACCATATACCTCTGATTGAGTTTGCCGACAATAACAGCTTCTATTCGAGTATTTAGATGGCCCCATAAGAGGCTCTCTATGGGAAAAGATGTAGATCAACGATTGGATGATACAAAGTAGGTGAAGAAGATTTAATTGGACCAAAATTGGTTCACCAAGTAATGGAGAAAGTAAAGATCATTCCAGAAAGGTTAAAGACTACACAAAGTCAATAGAAATCCTACACCGATGTTAGAAGGAGAGACTTAGAGTTTGAGGTTGACGATTGGATGTATCTGAAATGTCATCTATGAAGGGTGTGATATGATTTGAGAAGAAGGGGAAGTTTAGTCCGACGAATATTGGCCCTTATCATATTATAAGGAGAGTGGTCAACGTAACTTATGAGTTGGAGCTACCACTTGAGTTAGCAACCATCCACCCACTCTTCCATGTTTCCATGCTTAAAAAATGTTTAGGAGACCCATAGTTCGTTGTGCCCGTTGAGAGTATTGGGTAAAGGAAAACTTGAGTTATAAGGAGATCCCTATCCAAATTCTTGATCATCAGGTTCGTAAGTTAAGAACCAAAGAGATTGCATCTATTAAGGTGTTGTGGAGAAGCCAATTTGTAGAAGAAGCTACTTGGGAGGTAGAGGAGGATATGAAGGCCAAGTACTCTAATTTATTCCATCTTGCTAAGGATGAGAGAGTTGACGGTAATGATTTCTTTCTAAATTCTTGAATTCCTATTCCTTGAGTTCTCCTTTCAAGCTGAGTTTGATATATGATAGAGCTCTAGAGTTCGAGTTAAGATCAATTTGGTGTGTTTACTATTTAATTGTTTTACTTGTTGAGTTTCTTGATTGATTGATTACATGAGTGAGATGAGAGATGTTTGATTATTAGAGTTCACATAGAGATTCATGCCTTGACTATGTTTCCTAAACTTCTCATTATTCGAGGATGAATGATCCTAAGGGGAAGATAATGTAACACGCCCTAACTCTTTCCACCTAGTCTGAGTAGATGCACAGAGAAAATTGAGAAAATGACTAAGAAAAATTATGGAAGAGAACTATGAGGGCCATCTATAGCCCGTAGATGAGGCCTCGTAGACTCCCACCCCCCCCCCCAGGTGACTTGGTGAAATTTTCTAAGTCTGGGGCTCATGTACGAGATAACTTATGGCCCATAGAATATTCCACAGCCCATAAAATAGGTCTCGTGAGTTGGTGGTCCAAGAAGCAACTTTTCAGTATCTTGAGTTACAAGTTATCAGACAGTCTATGGAATATTTGCAGCCTGTAGAAGAGGTTTAGTGGATTCTATGATGAATTCTAGTAACTCAAACTTTTGGATCCCTTTTCTATGAGAGGTCATCTACGGCTCGTAAAAGGTTCTACGGCCCGTAGATGTGGTCTAGTAGAACCTGTCAGTAGTTTTTAAGAAGGATATTTTTGTCCATTTCGATCCCTTTTTAACCCAATCCTTAGCCGTTTTAGACTTAAATAAAGTTCTAAAATAGAACCCTATGTATTTTCACCATTTTTCATGCTTAGGGATTTCTTAAAGAGAATCATCAAAGAAGGGAGAAGAGCGGGGGTTTCTAGTTCAAATACGAAGATTAGTTGGAGATTGATTATTTCTTTTATTTTCAGGTATGTAGCTCACTATAGTGTGGAACTACGTTCATTCGGATGCCCTTTCTCCTATTTGAGTCAAAATTGAGGACAAGAGTTGAGTTTTGAAATTCCTATCATCCAACTATCGAGTTTTAGCATCTATTATGAGTTCTTATGATAATATATGAGATAATTATCATGTTGCATGACTACTGAGATTGACATAAATATTTTATATTTGATATTATGAACCCTAAATTGAATGATCTTTATATAACCTATGCACGGATTGAGTTGAGGTTTGAGTTTATTTTGATTGTATAAGTTAAGTAACTTGAGCATGGTCGAGCACGAGAAGCATGTTGCATTTAATCGAATATTACTATTATGTATCTTGCTTGCAGTATATGATGAGTCTGATTGAGTCAGTTAAATGAACATTTGAGTCGGAGTTGAGTCGATTGACTTCCTTGATTAATGGAGTTGATGAGAAACTAAGATGAGTTGAGTTGAGATAACCTAATGAAGTTGAGATTTGAGCTAATAGGTTAAGCACTGAGACTTAAATTGATTGATGAGTTGCGCATGTTTTAGTCTTGGGAGGAGTATTGAGCACCAGGCTGGGAGCGAGCAAATATCTACTCTAACCTACAGTACTATGTTGCCAGCATAGGATAGTCGTACAACATGTTCTAGCGACTCTTTTCCCAAGAGATGGACATTCATTATAGATCCATGAGAGAGTTGATCATCCTTTACCTTGGGAAGTTTAGGACGGACACGGTAATGAACTCATCTTCATTGTGCATCACCAAACTAAAAGTAGTGGGATTAGATGTCGGTTAAGAGAAACTACTAAGCAAACACTAATTGAGAATGATATTTTTAAACTATTAATTCTACTGAGTCTATTTTAAAAACATGATTTACTTTAAACTTGCATATCTATTGGATTGAGCGTGAGTTGTTTGAGTCGAGGTGAGTGAGTTGAGCTTTACTTTCTTGAGCGATTTTACATACCAGTATATTTCATGTACTCACGTCTATTTGGGCCTGCATCGTTTCAAGATGCAGATACAGGTGATAGAGTGCTTCAGCCCGCGCATCGTTGAGGTCTAGATTAGTGCATTCCAGAGTTGGTGAGCCCTCCTAGCTTTCCAGAGGAGCCCCTTTTTTCCTATTTTCGATTTGAGTACTTTCTTTCTTTCATTTGAGGTATCCATGGCCTATCATGGTACCATCTAGATTGATGATTAGAGGCTTCAGAGACATTGAGTAGAGGGTTTGTTGAGTATTGACTGTTTCCAAACTTATTTATTGAAAATTATGTTTTAGTAGAGTTATATTTATTTATATGATGTCCTTTTATTTGAGTATTTTCTTCCGTTGTCGAGTTGATGTGACGATGAAGCCAGATGGTTCTCTTGGAGAAACAACAAGGGAAGAAGTGTTGGTCACGCCAAGAGTACCCTCCCGAGGCATCACAATCCTTTGTTGGTGCCATGTGTCCACTTTTTATTTCAGAACGTGTACAAACTTCTTTTCTTTTCTTTTCTTATAATTATGGTGTTCGAATTGATTTACAGATATCTCAATTAATTATATATAAACAAAAAAAATACGTAATACTTTTATCTACGTTGAAAATTATATTATCTTTTTTTTTTTGGTTATAGATTACAATGAAAGACATGCAATCTATGTCAGAACAAAGGAATTGAGAAAGAAGTTGTCGAACCTCACAGAAGATAGAAGGTTTAATTTTCCTGTAATGATAGATCTATCTTACCAGTGTTTGTCATGTCAAAAAAGCTCCAGACACTTAACATGAGATGTGGGGTTTGATTTTGGTGAAGATAGTGCAATTTACATGCCTCTTTCCAATATGTGTCACCAAAGATAATATCTTTTGGCCTTTTGTATTTGGCGTTAGGGTTATGCTTGTACCTACTTATTTGTCTATTTTATGATACTCATTTTGGATTAAAAGTAAGAAATTAGTCATGTGATAATTTTGAATTGTTTATATCAGTGTGCAAGTCGACAATGATATCATACATTGTATTGGAACATCATGGATGAAATGGAATTTTGCCTCTAGAGGCTTTTGTAATAAGAATATACCACCTAAACTTAAAGGTAAATTCTACAAAGTGGTGGTTAGACCTTCCTTGTTGGATGAGAGTTGGCATTCAAGAATTCACATGTTCAAAAAATGCGTGTTGTGGAGATGAGGAGGTTGATATTAATATTTGGGAATACTTGGAGCGATAAAATTCGGATTAGGTCCTCCGAGAGAAGGATGGAGTGGCTTTGGTGGCGGACAAAATGAGAGAGGCAAGAGATTGAGATGGTTTAGGCATATAAAGAGGAGGTGAGATGCCCTAGTAAGGACAAGCGAGAGACTGGTTATAGGGGGTACATGAAGGGGTACTGGGGTGATTAAACAAGACATGGAAGAACTTTATATTATCAAGAACGTGACTCTAGATATGAAAGAATAAACGTCACATATTAATATAGAAGTTTAGTAGAGGTAGAGTGTTGTCCTTGTAATAGTTAATTAGACTTGTTAGTGTTTGTCATAGTACTAGTCATACCTTATAATTCTTGTCACATGTTGTTTGTTGTATTTTGAGTATCACACTATTTTTCTGTAGTTATTGCTTCTCTCTTGTAGACTCTACATTGCTTTTATTAGTAATTGTTATGCTTTCTTTATTATTTTCTTGTTCCTTTACTTGATTTTAATGCATAAACCAAGGATCTTTCGAAAATAGCATTTCTACCTCCACAAAATTATGGTAAAATCTGTGTGTACTATACTCTTCCTAAATCTCACTTAGTGAGATTTCACTAGATGTTGTACCATCTTATGTACCTATGAGCCATGATGGAAAAAGGACTAATAAGCAAACCAAGGATGAGCAAGCTTGTAAGTCTGGCATGTTTTGAATAATTAGGTGCATACAAATATGTTTTGGGTTATTAGTGTAAACTAAATTTGGGATTAAACTATTCTTTAAATAACAAGTTTAGTTAATTTGCTCATTCTACATAGAAATTGAAAAAAGGAAAGACCTTACAACTAAAAGAAAAAAAAAAGGATCGTACGTATATATTACCAAATAATCCACATTACTTAAAGCCCCCCAAAAATAGGGAATTACATTTTTCTTCAAAAGAAAAATGAAAAGCCACTAGCACTCAAGTTAATAGAAGAGTCTTACAAGAAAATAAAATGATACATTAAAGTGAGGAGGCAACAACCAAATAATTTTTACACACTTGATATATGTATTTTAGTTTTTCTCAACTTCCTTACTTAAATAGTAGTAATACATATCCTACTCAAGCCTTATGAGGGCATTGATAACACTTAGTGAAGAGTCCAAAAGTGTTAATTTGATGTACAAAATTGACCATGCTTGCCCACCCTCCAAATCCAAATCCAACAATTAAGACCCATGTCACAACAAATATGTTGGTACAATACAAGCCAACCCACCTTCCCAAGAATGACGGTGGTTGCTCCACGGCATTCTGTCAAAAAGAAAAGTATGTCACATCGAAAAAATAATTAATAATTTTATTTAAATGGCTTTTGTGGGTACCTCTCGAGCTGATGGTGAAGCAAAAGTAAGCATGTGGGCTAAGGCAGGAATAATGTAGACAGTGAAGCTAACAAGTAGAGATCCAACAGTTGAATTGATGGGCCCAAAGAAGGGAAAAATAATTGCCAAGAACCATATTGGAATAACCACTGGGAGTCTTGCCATTGCTCTTTTAAACAAGCTCTTTGTCTCATGAACTCTAATGAACTTCTCCCACACAAAGTACAGTGGGGTACATGCAAATCCAAATGTAATAAACTGCACACCAAAAATAATTCTCAAGTCAAAAATCACTTAATTTTTTATACATTATGATGAAAATAAAAGTGGTAATGACCTGATGAATAAGCATGAGAATGACAGCAGTATCTCTAAATTTAGTCTTTGGTAACAAAGCCAAAGCATTGGAGTGGGTGAGAAGTGCATCTCCAAAAGCCCAATACACTGCACTTGCTGATGGCAATGTCAATGTTAGCACATATATTGTTGCTATCAAATATATCATCTTGAACTTCTGTGGCTTCCACATTGCATGCATTATTTCCCTACATTCACACCCCAATATACATTAAACTACCAAGCCAATTGAAAGTGATTCAAAATTTAAATTTGATGAATTTAATATTTATATTTTGACTAGTTATTATCATGTATAATGTATTTGGTAGGAAGAAAAATATTTTTTAAGAAAAACAAGTGATTTTCTTGCTTATTATTTTTTAGATTTTTGTAAGTGAATCTATTATCTCAAAAATATTTATATGTTATCTAATAAAATATTATGAAGATGGAATGGGATGAAAAGTGGGTTCGAAGATAGAATGGTCAAGGAGTGGGGATTGGGGTGTGAGTGAGCGGGAAGACGACACTAAACTTAGAATATCAATAATGCAACTTGATTTTTCTTACTTTCATCAAGAAAATTATTTTTCTAACTTATTTTTCTATTTCAAATATTTTGAGAAAATATTTCTATTTTCGTTGCTACCAAAACAAACACTAAATTAAATTTAACTTGAGAAAAGTAGGGACCGGGTTTTGAGGAAGCATGTTCCCACTAGTGGAAGATAAAAGTATATCAAGGTAAATAATTAGAAGCATGTGTTTATGTCTGTGGAGAACTACACAAATATATATAATATTATTAAAATATTTATCCACTTGTGAATTTGCTAGTATATAGTAAATGGTGACTCACACTGTGACAGCATGTCCACCAAAGGTGTAAAGAATGTTTGTAGCCCCAGTGAAGTAGAAAACCATTGTGGTTGGTCCTGAGTGCTTCACTCCCTCAACCTTTCACATGTCACAATCCAATTAAATAATAATTACAACTTAACAAAAAGGTACTTAACAAATGGTAATCTAATAAATTCGTACATAAATCAAGCCAAAACTAAACTTTACTACTTCTTATATATTATTTTTTAAAAAAATTATATGACTACTTTATTCCGTCTGAAATCCAGTCTCTTGTATTTTTTTTTTATTTTTTTCAAAAAGAGGGTGTATAGTCAAATAACAAAATTCGTTTCTCATTTTATTAAATGATATATTTAA
>JAOTQR010000007.1:6634828-6649593 GCA_025774065.1 Solanum ossicruentum | reverse complement strand
TTAAAGAAATTCGACTTAGTAGGTGATTACGTGCCCCTATCGGGCATTGGTCACGACCCCAGGGAGGGGTGTGACATAACTACCATGTTATGTCTAGGGCCTAGCTTGAATCATGACAACAAACCTCAAATTAATTAATCTTCGAGAACAGCAAAAATCCTCGGAGGTGATCAAATAAATCATTAACATAGGGAAGAGGATAAATGTTCTTCAAAATTACCTTATTCAATTGTTAATGCACATCTGCATAAACTCATTCTTCTTCTTCATAAATAAGATGAGACATCGCAAGATAATACACTAAGGAAAAAAAAACCTTTACTCAACAAGTCTTGAAGATACTTCTTCAATTACTTCAACTCAATCAGAGCCATACAATATGGAGCCATGGAAATTGACTTAGTGTCCAGCTCTAGTTCTATAGAAATATTAATATCCCTATCGAAGAAACACCTAAAAGATCAATAGGGAACATATCAACAAACTCCTGAACCACGAACATAGACCCCATGAAAGGTGGCTCAACACCTGTATCCTGAATGAAAATTAAGTAAGACAAATACTCTCTATCAATCAATTTTTTAGCACAGGTGAAGAAAATGGCCTTACAAGCATAAGCGTTGCTAGTACCCTTCTACTTAACCCTCGTACATCAAGCATGGCTAAGGTCATAATCTTAGCATAATAGTTAAGAATCACATGATAAGGAGAGAGTTAATTCATAACCAAATAACATCAAATGTACCATCTCGTAGATAATCATATCTATCCATGTATCATATTAAGATGATCAATACACTCGATCTACCACTAAATTTTCACCTATAAGTGTAGAATATAAATAGGCACTAGCATACAGTCACACAATAAATCAAATCCAGATGTAAAGTAAGTAGAGATATAGATATAAGAATAGCTAGATCAAAGGTAAAACAACACAGATGTAGATCGATGATAGATTGAGATGATACCTATGATAACCGCATCAAAAGCCTTTGTCTTGGGCTTTTTTGGAAAAGCATAACATCGAGCTCTTCTACCTCCACCTGTCTGAACAACACCATTATCGCCCTGCCGAACCAGAGCATTGCTTGTACGACCACCTCTACTAGACTGAGCTCTCCCACGAACCTTGGTCAGAGTCACTGACCTTCTAGTTGGAATTGAATAACTAGACTAGGACTCTCCCCGGCCCTGAGTAGGACACCACCATATGAGATGATCTGAGCTCCCACAACCATAATAATATCTCTGAGACAAGGACTATTGCAATAGATCGAAAGTGTTATCATAACTTCCCCGACTCGTAGGCCACGAATATGAATCAGGTTAACCCTAACCAATATCGTACGATCCATAAAATACTTGTCCACCCTCATATACTGGTAAAGATGCATAAATTGGCCCTCATTGCAGGAATGAGTTGCTCCCTCTAAACTACCCTCTACCTCTAGATGAGGCACCAAAGAACTGACTAGATGCATGGGTATCCCTCCTCTTTCTCTATCAGTTTCGCTTACTTATCGGCACTCATAATAAACTGAAAAGAAGCTTCGTCTCTGAATGCCCTAAACATCATCTGTTGAATAGAATAGGTCAACCCCCTACAAACATGTGAATCCTCTCTGAATCAACTGGAATGATAGCTGTAGCATGACTATAAATCTTATTGAAATTGACCTCATACTTTGCAACTAACAAACTATCTTGCTTCAGACTCTCAGATCATAAACAACTCTCCTCCCTCACATTCCAAGCAATGAAGCAATCATAAAAAAGCACTAGAAAACATCTCCCCAGACACTAGAAGAAAACTAACTGGCAAGGATCCACAATAATTCTTGTTTGTACACCGTTATTCTAGTTTTTATCTAACTCTTACTTTGTAGCTACTGCACAACTATTTATTTTGGTAGGACCTATAAATATTTTAATTATTTTTATCGTGATACTCATGAATATTATGGAGATTTTCATCTTTGGACTGCAGGAGATGGAATTATTTTGATGGTTTGTATAACTCTTTTTATTTCACTAATTACTACTATTTTAGATATGTCATGGTACAAAGTTATTTGGACTACAAGATCAAATCCGATTATAGAGCAAGATTTTCTAAGTACTAGTCAACAAATTAGAATTTATTTATTATCATATTTTTTTCTCCCATTCCACCACTCTCTTTGGCCTACAAAGTTGAAGAGTGACATATTGATAAATGTGACTTAGCTAATCCAATTGCATCCAACAACTCTTGACAAGTAATCGAAAACTTATGAGCATCCTCTATCCCTCCACTCTAGAAATGAGATAGTCCATCTTTCTAAACCTTTCATAGTGGCATGCTCATCCTCGGTCAATATAGCCAGTGGCGTACCCTGAACCTCAATTTTTGGTGTGGAATCAAACTTTGATCTAGGGACCAATCGTGGCTATCCTATCGGATCATGAATAATGAGAGCTTGGTGCTGCTGTGGGATCTAGAAGAGCAACTTTAGTTTGAGAACCTCTTGATGTGCTTGTCGCACTAATACTATGGGCAAAATTCCCAAGCACACTCAATACTCTCAACAAAGTATACTGAAGCAAATGTGTTGTTGTATACTCTGGAGAGACTTGTTCCTCTCTAACATAAATATCTAGCTTGGGAGAGACATCCCAACCATGAACTCTCATTGGTATCTCTCTACGGGCATGACCTCGGCCCCTACTTCTAAACTTAGATGGGGTCTCAATAGCTCTTGCAGAACTACCTTTTATCCTCTACCAACAACTGAAGATCTAGTCATATCTATCAATCAAACATAACACATGATAATTCAAAACTAACACTGGTAACCATGCACAATAAGAGTTGAAAGAATAAAAAATATTTTTTAACAGTCTTCATAACCTTTCAAAGATAAATAATGGACATCTTTGCACTATTCCTTGAGACTCTACTAAACTTGACCTGTACACATATAAAATCTATGAACATGACACTCTAATACCATTTGGTCACGCCCTGAACTTGAATGTACAAGCACTTGTCTAACTCCCCAAGACAAGTCATCTTATTTCGATGATAATATAAGTAAAAATTGAATTAAAGTAGAAATATTAACTTGAATAGACTAAGTAAGCAGGTAAGTAAGACATAATGCTAAAACATCCCCAAAACTCGGTATCGCATGTATAAGCCTCTTAAATATACTGCTGAATAAAAGGAAATGCAAGTCACAATGTCTTTGTGTTTTTTATAAAACAAGAACATAAAAAAGAAATATGATTATCCACTGAAGTGAGTGATAGCTACCTCTCAAGTTTCTACCAAAGATCTTGGATTGAAAATTAAAGGTAGGCAATCAACAGAGCCTGAGTTCACAACTTATACAAATATAGAAGTAAGAGTTCAGTACAAATAACACGATGCCCAAAAAGCAGTCTTATTCACCTTAAGTAAAGCCATACAGAACTCAACTACTTATATTTCCTCCCTCTAAACCTACATAACTACAACTTACATTAAAAAATCAGCCAATCTAATAGATAGCAGTACAGAGCAGGGAAGAACCAATAAAAGAATCCAATATATCAAAATTATCAAGCAATTTTAATTACATAACTATCAAGAAAAGAGTACAAGTTTATGCTTTCAAGACAATTCAATTAAGAATGATGAAGTGTAACGTGATGTCATGTTATATAAGGAATGATGCAAGTCAATCCTATATTTCACAGTTATTGAGACTCAATCAAAACCTATGAAGAACTTATCAATCCGTGCAGTTATCATGAAGTATAGTATGTCCCTTGTATTTATCTTGAAAGAAAATCTTTAAAATCGTCACTCGGGAGTTTTCAAATCTCAAAGTCAAAAAATAGAGAAGAAACTTCAATTTTGAAAATTCTTTGAAGTCTGCTAGGTATTACTCTTTGCAATCGCGAGTATGACCCATGAATATGGAGGTCAACCAAACTCAAACCTTCCACGATCATGGCTACGACCCCACTAACTCAAGGTTAAGAAACTCCATCCTCAACGAGGGTGGCCAAGACCCAGCAAATATGAAGGCGACCAAACATACTTCAGCAAGTGCAAAAGTAGGCATGCAAACACAGAGAAGAGAAGGATACACACTGGAAATCATATAATACATTGTTACATGCAATGCACAAAACTCTAAATAGAACCTCAAGATTCATCTGAAACTCCGTATCCACACACCTTGTATGCTACCCTACTAATTATGTTCTAAACTCAATAGTACAATCAAAATTTAAATTTGAGGTCTCCATGAATCAAAATCTGATTAGTCGCAACTAAACTAACGTAAGATTCAAAGAGATCAAAAGTCCTCGATACTCTCGAAAAACACATCAAAACTCCTACTAAGCCTAAAATCACCTCCTGAATCCAACAGAATCATCATAAATCTATTTTGAGCATCCAAACTCTGAATAGTGACCAAAGTAAACTCTTGCTCCAAAATAACTCAAACTTTTAACTTAAGACCTCAAATCTACGAAATAACTTTAATTTCACATTTTGTAGCTGATGGAACAATGAGATTTTGTTCCAAAACTCATAACTCTGATTGGTACCAAAAATTACTTTTGAACAACTTAAGCCTGCAAAACTCAAAAACTTCAAAATTTCTCAACTTTTCAATAAAACTTCAAAATAAAACCCCATAAACTAATCAATCATGACTCAGAACAACTATCAAGAGGGGTAAAATGAATTTTTCAAAAATTTTCAAAGTTGACCTTCAAAGTCATTACAGATAAAATAGAAGTTGAGAGAAAAAAAAAAGAAAAAAAGAAGATAAAAAAGTTTTTTTTTATTTGAAAAAAGAAAAAGACAAAAGAAACAGTAAGAAAAAAAATAAACAAAGAGATTTTTTTTCCTTTTTAAAAAAAGAGAGGTAATTGAGTATGGAGAGTTGCTTTTAAATATTTAAGGGGTAAAAAGGCAACAATGTACTATTACACTACTTAAAATGGAAGAAGAATATTTTTATAAGAGAATATCACTACATTTGGAAGACACATTATATAAATTATTACAAGAACTTTGACAAACATGACATTACCCTCAAGGTCTCAACTTCCTTGCCAACCCAATAGCCAAAACATGGGAACTGCTTGTCTAAATTAATACTCAAAACACTTCCAAGCTCCTCAAAATTTAAATAAAATATTTGATCAATGCCATAAATTATTCTCCAAACCTAATGAAATCATCAAAAGTTAAATCTGAACTTGTTAGCTTAAAATGTTGATTTTGACCAATTTCTTATTTCTAAACTTTTAACAATTTAATTAGGTCTAGCTAATTATGGAAGTAATAATTACATTATGGTCCATTAACTTGATGCAAAAGCAAGCATTTGATGAACGGTGACTACTTCCCAGATGTTGAAGAATGGGATGGAATCTCATTAATCTTCTAACAATAGACTTGGAAAAGGTATTTTCTTATTTTTATTTTTAACTTCAACAATTTGTCTCTTTTCATACTCATTCCTTTGACGTGCCTTATTTATTCATCCGCCCATTTCATTATGTTTCCAAAACTAACAAAGTTTTACGAAAAAGGAAAATAAAGACGATATGGCTGCATATCTAGTTCTTCTTCAAAGATTTTTGCTCAGTTTATTTATTTTATCAGGTAGGTACTATTGTTTCCATGTTTCGATATATTTAGATTTTTATTTTATCTCGATTGAATTCCTTGATAAAAAATTGTACTACATTATAAGAACATGTTTGGCCATGAGACTAAAAACAACTTATTTTGAGAAGTTTTCAAAAATGCTTTTTGAAAAGGTAAACTTGGAGAGAAGTAGTTCGTGTTTGAGTATTTTATTTAAAAGAAGATATTTTTGAGTATTAAAATATGAAAAAGTATAAATATTGATGTACGTTTACTATTAAAGTTATTTAATAGAGCGAAATTATTTTGAATATTTATTATTAAACAATTTAATAAAGTTTGTACTTTTATTTAATTAAAATTAAAGTACATATTAAAATTTTCAATCAATATAATACATAGATAAAAATAGAAAAATGTTAAATATTAATATATATTAACATGAAGATTCAAATATACATAAAAACATCAAAAAAAAAAAATGATATGCATGATTAAGAATCAAAAGGAAATGAGTTGCTTTGTCTCGCAATCAAACATGTTTATAATTTAAAAAAATTAATCATTAATAATCAATATACTTAGTAAATATGTATTTATGGTGAGAATATTTTTGTTTTAACAAAAGATGATTTTATTTTTGTTGCTCCGCAGAAGCATTTTTTTGTTGTTGGTCAAATACCTCAAATTTAAAATTAAACAAAAGAGATCCTAGCCTAAAATATGCTTAGCCATTGAGACCTTGAGGACGAGATACTTAACTGTAGTAAATTCTTCAAATAGTCACTCATATTTTAAAAAATTATGAAATTATATTATTTTATATTAATAAAATCATTCAAAATATATATTATATTTTAGAAAATTGTTATTGAAGAATTGTGAACTAGCTAAGATTTGTCGAAAATTAATATTAAAATTTAACTTCTGATTAATTTATATTCCATGTGGCATTCGATGTAGACATATGAGAAAGATTACGATAATTGTTCTTTTTATTCATTAGTCTAGTAGCTTCTTCGATTTTATTAAAAACAATTTCTCTAACAAAATAATATAATTTTAATAGTTAATAACTAAGGTAAAAATATATACTTATTACTTAACTATGGTTATGGTATAAATTTACATTTGAAAGACAAATATCTTAAATTCATTGATTTAATCTAAAGAAGTAAATTTTTATCAAATTCAAATATTAAAAATTAAAGAAGCTAAATACGAATATGTTGCACTTTATAAACTATCTTGTTACGCACATTAATTAAAGAAAAGTGCACCTCTTTTGTAAAGGAATGAAAGAGTTTATAAAGCACTTCACTATCTGATACTTGAACTCTACACAGAACAAAAACTAGTCTATGGGGAAGGATCAAATTTGTGAAGAAAAGAAGACAATTGTTACAGAGAGTCTCTATAAATGTGCTAGAAATAATAGTAACAGGAATAACGATTGTGTACTTGTAGACACTTTTGCTAACCATTGCGCACCTAATAATTTTTATCTATTACATTCTTTAATACATAAATTATAATTATTCTTAAATAATTTACTGTGTCTTTCCAACTCTAAGGAAGTGATTCTATGCAATACAACCCTGGCTATTGATGTTACGAAGTGGCAATTGGACTGGTTGAGTCAAATATGAGTGGGTTATAATGAGTCAAGTTAATAAATTCAACCTAATCTGAATTTGCTTGGATCAAAATGGATTGATTAATGGGTTAAAAAACGGGTCAAGATTCAATTCGACCCAACTTTTACTAAGTTTTAGTTATTTTATTTGTTCTTTTTAAATATTTTAATACTTAATTAAATTACATTTTTTCTTAATTATGGCTCTCTCTCTCTATATATATATATTGATAAGGTCTCTCGAGTAAATTTAAGTTGTATATCGATGCAATTTTAAATGGATTGAAATAGTCTGGATTGAGCTAATAATTGCCTAAATTTCAATGGCTTAGGCGGTAAATTTGCCACCCCTAATCTTAGTAATTATACGTGCACTCTGCACAAAGGGGCGGCATTTTGGTTTATCAGTTTTCGCATCACAATTCATTTTACTTATTTGTATGGCAGGCGTAAACTTGTCCGAATGTGCTAGAATTTTCACCATAGTAAACCATTGCAAAGAGACGATTTGGCCCGGCATCTTCCCTGGAGACAACTTCAACGGCGGGGGATTCACTCTAAAATCAGGCCAATCCATGGTTTTCACAGCACCGGTTAGTTTTTCCGGCAGAATCTGGGGAAGAACAGGCTGCAATTTTGACAAAAATGGTAACGGTTCATGTTTAACTGGTGATTGTGGCCCATCTCTCAAATGTTCAGGCACTGGAAAAACTCCTGCTTCACTAGCCGAATTTACCCTTGCTAATGTCGATTTTTACGATGTTAGCCTTGTCGATGGGTTCAACGTGCCCATAAGTGTTACCCCTCTAAATGGCAAAGGAAATTGTAGTGTTGCCGGTTGTAATGGGGATTTAAGACAACATTGCCCTTCTGAACTTGCAGTTAAGAATAATGGGAAAGTTATTGGATGCAGGAGTGCTTGTGATGTATTTAATACGGATGAATATTGTTGTAGGGGTAATTATGGAAATCCATCAACTTGTCAACCTACATTTTATTCAAAGAAATTCAAAGAAGATTGTCCAACTGCTTATAGTTATGCCTATGACGATCCAACTAGCATTTTTACATGCTCAGGGACTGATTATGTTGTTGCTTTTTGCGGCTCAAGGTATGTTAAAATTATTATTATTATTATTGCATTATATGAACTCGCCTCACTACCTCTCTATAAGGTAACATCTGTGTACATTCTATCTTTCTCAAACTCTACTGGTGAAATTCCACTCATATATTATTGTTTGTATTTCTCCTAGTTTTTGTGTTTGCTTCTCTTTCTTTTTGGTGTTGAACATGACCATTTAATTTAGGTTTAATCAAAAAGTCTTATTTTAGGACAAATCATTTCTTACTAAAGAGGCAAAGATGATAGATTTAATTCATATTCAGGGTTCAAATTTGAAATCTCTAATTAAAAATAAATATGCAGAGGTAACAAAATTAATTCATGAACATTATGGTGGTGGTGGTGGTGGTGGGGGGGGTTATTGATCTTTCCGTTGCTCAATTTATTTCAATTCAATTATTTTAGTCGTCAAAAGTTAGTATGATATGTAACTCAAATTGTTCCATAAGAATTTTGGTCAAATATATTCAGAAAGACCTTTTTTTAAAATTTGAATTGTTATGTATAGCCATGATAAAGAAAAATTTATGAGGTACTAAAAAATTATGAAAGAATAACTGAAGAATTAAAATTTAGTAAAAGTTGGAGGGGTTAATTTAAGGTCCACATTTTAGTCTATTCGAGCTCAACTCATTTCAGCCAATGTAACATTTGAGCAAATCAATAACTCATCCACTTATCATATCAGTCTATTTCGACTCATCCAAATTTAATCCTACTCACCTATTGAACACCTCTATTACCACGTCGCCACAATCTTTGATAGTACTTTTAGCTTTCTAACATCTGTTCGTAGTTGTAACAAGATGCATGTTGAAAATGCAGGAAGAAACCAGTATGCTCATACCATGATCACAGGCTCGTTTGCAGTGGATCAAACGGTTTAAGATCATTGATTAGCAATTTGTGGATGATAATTCTTGTATTAACCCTCGTAGCCAGTGGCAAGATGATCATCTTTTAATATGTATACTTTATAAAGGGAATTCTTTTGAATTTTTTTCCTGGCAAAGTTATCCGGGTCTGTACCTTTTCTTTTTTCCATCAAAAAGACAAAAACTATTGTTGCAAAGTTCTTGCTATTTCTATGTTATCAACTAGCCCATGCTAATGAGTGTACAATTTCAAAAATTATTTATATTATTAAACAATATGCTTGAGTTATATAAAAAATAAGTTGAAGAAGAGAGTATTGTATTTTGAATTTTTGATTTATAAATAATAATAAAAAAGGAATTAAAAGAAAAACAAAAGACAAAAAAATGGATAAAGTAATCCTGCAGTTACATAACATGAATAATTGAAAATTGAAAACTGCAATAACTCCCCCTTCTTGAATTATAGTCAATTATTTGTTGATCACATCGTTGCTTGATTAGATACATTCGTCAAAATAAAATCCAAAATTAATGAGATATTGACTTTTCTAACATATACTACTAGTTACGATAGCAAATAATTATAAATAATATTTTATGTTTAAATTTATTTTAAAAGTGAATTAGAAAATAAGTTATAATTTTCAATCTTTTGACAATCAAACAGTAATTTTCAAATAAAGTAATTATATTTTAAAAAATGTGAATAATATTTTTACATTCAAATGGATAGCTTAGAAATGAAAAGAAATGAACGAAACCACAAAAATATTTTTTTGTATTTTCAAATTAACAAAAAGAACACAATATTGCTATAACAAAAATTTTTTTGTCCTTTAATCTTTTGAGTAAATTTTATCATTGAAAAATAGTAGAAAGTCATCGGATACTTCCTCTGTTCACTTTTATTTATCTGATGAAAAATATTTTGTCACTTTATTTTTCACTTGCTATATATCAAGATAAATTTCGTTCATGTCTTACCCATGCATGGTATTATTTACTTATTCGTTAAATTATCTTTTAAAACCTAAAAATAAATATTATTTAATATAAAAATTATGCTAAAATATTCATATTAATCATTAATTTAAGAGATAGATGAAATTCAAAATGGATAAATAAAAATAATTAAGTAAATGTTAATAAAAAAATGAGGCCCACAAAGTAAGCAAAAAAAAAACACAACAGGAGAATAAATTAAATGATAAAAATAGCCCTCAATTCAATATTAACAATAGGAAAGTTAACTAAGTTATCAAACACTCTGTTCATTTTGTCTATTCACTGCATAAATATTATTTTGTTACTTTATTTTTCACTTGCTGCATATCGAGATAAATTTTATTTATGTCCTTATCCATGATATTAATTACTTACGTTAAGTTATTTTTCAAAACTTCAAATTATATATTAATTAGTATAAAAATTGTGATAACATATTCATATTAATTATTAATTTAAGAGATATGTAAAATTTAAAGTCCACACATAAAAATAAATTATGTAACTACTAATTGTATACACATAAATTTTACAACAACAATAACAACATATCCACTGGAATTCCACAAGTGGGGTTCGGGGAGGATAAAATACGCAGACCTTACCACTACTTCGTAGAGGTAGAGAGGTTGTTTCCTGGGAACCCTCGTCTCAAAAACCCATAAGCAGAATAAACTAGATATGTGAAAAGGAAAGGAAAAGAAAGGGAAAAGAAAGGGTGACTAACAAGGAAAAACACATGATATTATGTAGGTACGATAAAATTAACATATCAAAATGAAAAATGACAACACAATATATACATGCAATGTAAATACGCTAAGAGTAAATAAATAGAGGACTAATAATAACAACATGCGATGTGAAGACAGCGTAAACAAATAGAGGACTAATAATAACAACATGCGATGTGAAGACATCACTATTCCTACTAACCTACTATATCACAAAGTCGATTAACGACTTACCCCTACTAACCTATTAGCCCTCTATCCTGATAGGCAACCTCCACTCATTTCTATCTAAGGTCATGCCCTCGGTGAAATGAAGTTTTCACCATATATTGCTTCTTTGATCTACCTCTACCCCTCATCCCTTAAATCCAACCTCTCACACCTCCTAATAGGAGCCTCGATACTCCTTCTCTACACATGTCTAAACCAACGCAGTCTCGCTTCCCTCATCTTGTCAGCCACAGGGGCCACCTCTAACTTCTTCCGAATGATCTCATTCCTAATCCTATCACTCCTACTATGTCCACACATCCATCTCAACATCCTTATCCCCGCAACCTGCATCTTCTGAACATGTGAATTCTTAATTGGCTAATACTCCATCCCATATAATAAAGACAGACTAACCACCATTCTGTAAAACTTTCCTTTAATCTTAGTTGGTATCTTTTTATCACACAGTACTCCTGAGGCAAGCCTCCATTTTGTCCACGCTACCCCAATATGATGTGTAACATCATCATCGATGTCACAACTACTCTGGATGATGGATCCAAGATACTTAAAGCTTTCTCTCTTAGGAATAGGTTGAGTGGCAAACTTCACTTCAATGTCTATTACATCTCTAGCAATACTAAATTTATACTCCAAGTATTCTGTTTGGGTTCTACTCAGTTTGAACCCTTTAGATTCCAAAGCATCCCTCCAAACCACCAATTTATCATTAACTTTGACCTGAGTCTCATCAATCAGTACTATGCCATCTACAAGTAGCATACACCATGGTAGCCTCTTCTGGATAGACAGTGTCAGCTTATCCATTATCAAAGCAAAAAGAAAAAGGCTCAACATAGATCCTTGATGGAGTCCCATCTTAACAGGAAAGTACTTTGAGTCGCCTCTCACCATTCTTAACCGAGTTTTGACTCATCATACATATCCTTTATCACCCTAATATATATTATTGGAATACCTTTTGCCTCTACGCATCTCCATAAAACATCCTTCTGCATTTTGTCATAAGTCTTTTCCAAGTCAATAAACACCATATGAAAGTCCCTCCTTCTCTCTTTATATTTTTTCACTAATCTCCTAACAAGATGGATTGCTTCAGTAGTTTATCGTCCCGGCATAAATCTGAATTGGTTCTCAGAAACAGACACTATTTTCCTCACCCTTGTCTCCACCACTCTCTCCTAAACCTTCATAATGTGATTTAACAACTTTATACCCCTGTAATTGTTATAAGTTTGAATATCTCTCTTGTTTTTGTACAATGAAACCATTGTACTCCTCCTCTATTCATCGAGCATCTTAGCGGCCTTCATAATAGCATTAAACAACCTAGTCAACCACTCAATACCCTCCTTTACCATGCTCTTTTAGAAATTCACCGAAATTTCATTGGGTCCGATTGTTCTCCCTCTGTTCATCCTACTAACAACACGTCTAACTTTCTCAACTCTAAAGCACCTGCAATAACCAAAGTCTCGATAACTCTCAGAGTGTACCAAATCACCCAGCTCAATATCTTTGTCCCTTTTTTCTTAAGAGTTTATGAAAGTACGTTGCTACCTTATCTTAATGAAATTCTCATCCACCAACACTTCACCTTTCTCATCCATAAATTTTATTGGATTAAGTTCATACGAAATTTGAATTAAATCCTTATTTATTTGGGTTGAATGATTAATTTGGGCTTTAAAAAAATAGATAAAGTCCATTTTATTAAGTTTAAGTCCAAGGTCCATCTCACCTTGAGCCCAAATCCATGCCATATGTCACAGTGATGAGGCATCCAACACCAACAAGATGATGTCATTTGTCCAAGTGATGTGATAATCTTAGTCAAATGCAATAACCAATCACATTTTGTCAAGTGTCAAAATGACATCTTTAGGCCAATCATAAGCAACTTTGTCCATCCCCTACAACCATAAATAGGGGATAGACATGACATTCAAATTAAGGACATTCTAAAAAACAGTTGAGCAAGCATTGAAGAAAGTATTATGGAAAGCTACAACATCTACTACATATTTCTTCTAAGGAGTGATCGACGAAGTTCTTCCTGGAAATCTTCTCAAAGAACAAAGCTTCTCGACGATTGAAATATATCTCTAGGGAACCTAAATTATCCAACAATTCGACAATGACGCTACTGAAAGCCCTTGTATCTTGGAGAATTTTAGGAGGAAAAATCAAGAGAGTAACGGAATTGTACTAAAAAATTTATCAATAAGAAAAATTACATCTTTCTTTTTTATTTTTTATTGCAATTAATTTTCAACTCTTTGAAAATTTATTGCAAACAAATTTTGGTATGCCCAGTGGGATCAGTTCTACTCTTCTTCTCTTTGTCTTATGAATCAGAAACCACAAAGTCAACTACTGTTATGGCCTTTAGGAAGATCAATGATGTTTCATGCCAGGGCTTTAGTGTCGCATCTACTGATCTCAGTCGTATTGATCCAATTATTCAAAACAAGTTCAAGATTCGTTTCTTAGATGGATTTGAATACTTCACTTCTTTGAAAATGGTGAAAAATAATGACTCTCAGATGATGGTCGTAACTGCTACCCTTGAGGACAACCTCACATCTGTGTTCTTTGAATAACTTTCTCAAATTGGTTCCAACTTTTGTGAATCTGATGATTGAACAGATTCTCCAATTCCAGTGAAATGTCAATGCCTTGATGATTGACTCAACTGACATAGATGAAAAGATTTCAATAATAGAGCAAACTATTGAGGCCTTAAAGAAGTCTGTTGATAGTAAAATCTTCATATTACTCAACTTATGAACAAGTTGGAGTCCTTCACACTTGAAAAAATCAAGTCACGTCCCCACTTGTCCACCTAACTTCAATGTACAAAACAAGAAAGTTGAGGAATCTCTAGTTAAGTTCAAATTTTAAAAAGAAAAACAATTTATTTTAGTTGCAACGTCATTTGTCCAGCAGTTGCAAGACACGATAACAAATATCATCAGGGCTTAATAGGGTGAAACACCACAAAGTTCATTGTATTACTCCAAGTCATATTTTAGATGAATTGATGGTTTGTCTATGCCAATAAACTATCAACCACCAAAGCTTGAATAATTTGATGGAAAAGGAAATCCAAGGCACATATCGCCCACTTTGTTGAAAGTTGTAGCAATGCTAGAACACATGGTGAACTTTTGGTGAAATAATTTGTTCATTCACTAAAACGAAATGCATTTGACTGGTATATTAACCTAGAACATGAGTCTATTGATTGTTGGGAGCAACGCGAGAAAGAGTTTCTCAATCATTTTTATAGTACTCGTCGAACCCTAAGCATGATAAAGTTGACTGGCACTAAGCAAAGAAAGGATGAACACATGGTGGATTACATCAATTGTTGGAGATCATTGAGTTTGAACTATAAAGATTGTCTTTCTGAAATATTTGCTATGGAAATGTATATTATGGATATGCATTAAAGACTTTTATACATATTATAAGGAATCAAATCATGAATTTTTGAAGAACTTGCTAC
>JAOTQR010000007.1:6614682-6628733 GCA_025774065.1 Solanum ossicruentum | reverse complement strand
GTCAGCTCATCCATCACCAAGGCAAACAAGAAAGGGCTCAACATAGATCCTTGATGGAGTCCCATCTCAACAGGAAAATACTCTGAGTCTCCTTGGCTCCATCGTACATGTCCTTAATCGCCCTGATATATGCCATTGGGACACCTTTCATCTCTAGACACCTCCATAAGACATCCCTTGGGACTTTGTCATAGGCCTTTTCGAGATCATATGACACTATCTGGAAAACTAAAGATATTTATAAAGTAGCTTGTTGTGGATGGATTGTCAATTGGGAAGCTTCTCTAACTTAGAATAATTAATAGAACAGGGTTTTGTTTTTAGTAGTAAATGCTAAATGCATGAAGAGGATCAGGAATCAGTGGAATACCTTTTGTTGCACTGTGGAGTACCCTGAGAATGTTGGGAGCTGCTTCAATGTGATTGGTGTTTCATGGGTAATGGCTCTGAAGATCAGGAGTTCACTGGAATGCCGACTAAGTGAAAAGATGCCTAAAAACTTGAAGCAGATTTGGAGAACAACTCCAATATGCATTTTCTGGACTATATGGCTGGAAAGGAACAAGGCTTGCTTTGAAGAAAAAGGATGCACATTTCTAAAATTAAGAATACTTGTTTGCTTAATTTATATTCTTGATATGATAGTAATATGCTAGATTCTCTGGGTCAGTTAAGTTTGTTAGAATGGGTCACTTGATACTCTAATGGTTGGAGTTTTCGCATTTCTTGTATTTCCTATATCATCTTGGTAGTCTATTAATAGAACTTGACCTTATAAAAAAAGCTTCACCAAGGTCAGTGAATTAAATCAAATGATGAAGGACTGCAAAATTCTCTACTAATCAACACATGTAGCATAAATCTCATACAGGTAGCTTCACTTTAAACCAAAGTGCACCCATGGTGCTACCTCGGGTCCATGTATGAGGAGATCTAGACGGTATCCTTGGCTATTAGACTTCAGTAAAAAATGCAAGACATTTAATAGACTCCCAACTGTTGCTGCTTTCTTCATTGATGACTTCAGACCTTAACTAGTCACGGAATAAATATACAATTCCTTTCAAATTAATAAATTTCCATATGATGATTCTTGAAAGTATCAGAGTTTGTTAAATTGGTTCAAGTTTACATGGATTTGTAACCACTTCTTCAATGTGATGACTAGCTATATCGGTGCTATTAAAAGTCATTGTGTTGTCACTTAAAAATGATGTGAAAGGAGGGATTATCACTTCAGGGGTGAAGACATGTGCTTTAGAGAAGTTTTTGCTTCTAACTTTACTCATTTATAAAAAGTGTGCGCCTTCAAACATGAAGCGCTAAGTTATTCCAACAAGGATAATCAGCACCTTGAATCTCAACTTTAAAGAGTTAGATTAGTATCAAAATTATTGTATATTGGATGCTAAAGTTAGTTATTTAATCGTTATTTGTATTATTGTAATCAATTCATATTTGTTGGTATAACTTAATATTCTGTAACTTGTGCACTGCAAATTATAATGTCCATTTCACGTTACGTCTTTTGCTTTAAGCCTCATGAACCTTCTCGGTTATTTTGCGTTTTTAAAACTATTGAGCTATATTGTTATTGTGATATTAAGTATTTCATCTTCTCCTGTGGTTTGCGAGCAATTGCATAGGAGCGGGACTTTTACTCTGTGCACACCAAAGGGTAGAGGTTGTGAGTTTCCCTTATCATAAAAAAAAAAAATTAAGTATCTCATCTATTCCTGGGCTTTGGTTCAGTGGTAAGAGCACATCTCTTGATGTGTCAATTAGGCACACCTCAAGAGTTCGAGTTCTGGTATGACGAACAAATCAGGTATTTTTAAGTAGAGAAGGACAGAGGGGTCAGCCCATTATCTATCAAATTTCAAACCATGTGCTAGTTGGTCCTTGGGGATTTCTCGGTTATAAAAAATGTATTTTATCTAGTTTTGCATTTCCTTCTAACTCTGTTTAGATATTTATTGTGTAGTTAAATGGGTATATGAAGCCCCAGCAAGTGAACTAGTGCTGAAAGTTACTTTTTCTGAGAGATAAAGTTCCTTGTTCAATTATTTAGACAAATTAATGGCAGATTGAAGTTATTAATCTTTTCTTCCTTGTACATATTTATTTGATGTTTACACCATCTTTTTGCCACTACCCTACTTTTTCTTTTAAAAACTTGTACTAGTTAAAAACATAGTATTGCAGCTTCCAGATTCTATGAAGCAAAGTCAGGCTGACCTGTATCTCGAAACTTATCAAGTTTTGGATTTGGAAATGAGCCGTCTGCGTGAAATTCAGAGATGGCAAGCATCCGCTGCATCTAAGGTCTGAATTGCCTATTCTGTTCATCTATAATCTATACTAATGATAGAAATTTCTTCTGACCCAAGCTTTTCTGCTCGATCTGTCTTAATGCAGCTGGCTGCTGACATGCAACGTTTTTCCAGACCTGAGCGTCGTATTAATGGTCCCACAGTAACTCATCTTTGGTCTGTACACATGTTTTATCTTTTCATTAGTCTGTTCCTTTATACTTCTAAAATAGATTAGTCTACTCTCTTGTTCTTAATTGTGATGATTCATAATGGGTTAAGATTTCATGTTACTATTTTGTATTCGCATCCTTGATGGTTATTACTTCTTTTAGGGTGTATATAATCTTGGAAAGTGTTGACAGGAGGGAAAGCCTGGTGGAAAGGGCCTCTACCTCCAATCATGAGGTTGGGGGTTTGAGTCACCAATGTAGCAAAGTGGAAAAAACCACTATCCTGGGTAGGACTGTTTTTTGTATGGGGGTTAAGGTTTGCCAAATCTAAAGAAAAGACCTTCGGAAACATGCCAATTTTCTGCTAGAAGTCTCTTTTGTAGCACTATCGGGAACTGCTTTATTTACATAGCAGAGTTTATTTCAAAAGGGAAAGGGTTATAAAATTCCCTCAACTTGTTAGAAATGGTTCAAAAATTGCCTCCTTCCACCTATTGGATCAAATTCGCCCTCCTTCCATTGATTGGATTAAAAAGCTTCCTTAGCCTATTAGAAAATGATTCAGATTTGCCACTCCTTCTACCTATTAGATCAAAAATATCGGTAACATATTAGAAATGATTCAAAATATTTTCTAAATTCTAATTTTATATGTCAGATTTTTTTCTTTTAAGAGTCTTTTAATAAAGAGTGTAAATACAATATCACTTAACATAAATTAATGCAAAAATCTTTGTAGTTTTAAAAGACTAAAATTATTAAGTAATATATATATATATAACTAAGATGCTAATAGAAGTAAAATGGATTAAAAAGTTGGACTTAATTTATTCAAATTTGAAGGCTAAAGAGAACTTCTAAAAATACTTTGATATTGTAAAAATACTATATTTATAAATTCTAATAAGATATTTTAAGATCGCGTTTACCTCATTAAAAATAAACAAGATATTTTAAGACTATGCAAAGCGCAGTAATATTAACTAGTATTTAATAGGAAAACATTTTTTTAGGTAGAAGGACAAACAATTTGAACTATTTCTAATAGGTTAAAGGTGTTTCTGACCCTATAGGTGGAAGATGGACAAATTTGAACCATTTCTAATGCATTTTGACCCAAAATGTGGAAGGAGGGGCAAATTTGATCCTATAGGTTGTACGAGGGTATTTTTGAACCATTTCTAATATATTTAGAGCAGTTTTAACCCTTCTCCCTTTCAAAAATTTAAATAGGCGTCAATCACAAATTTGGATATGTGGAGATTTACGAAATGTAGTTACTTGGTCTGGCTGCTGAAAATTTGATGTGATGGCATATAGCTTATTAGTACTTGAGGATTAAAATTAGGCGAGGCAGTCAAATTCCTCTTCTACATAGATTTGACCTAAAAAACAGTATGTGTTTGCTCTTTTGAAGATCATGTTTTATTGTGCAATATTGTTTGATTAATCTTTGTAATGCAAGTAGACATCAGTTATTTGCACAGATCCAAATCATTTGATGAATTCTTCTTTCAAATATGCCGTACCACCTGATTTAGAGCTTACACCTTTACTTGTTCATTAGTTTATCTGTTCTGTTTTAATGACATTATGCTTGGTCTATTTTCTTGGTTTTCCATAATGCCCCTGAATCACTAACTTTTCACTGATCATTAAGGCATAAATTTCAAATGAATTTATTGCAGGTCCATGCTGAAATTGCTTGATGTTCTGATCCAGCTTGATCATCTTAAAAATGCAAAAGCTAGTATACCTAATGACTTCTCTTGGTACAAAAGGTAAATATGTGTCTTAGTTTGTTTTTCATGAGTGTTTAACTTTTCCGTCTCGGCCACTATTGGTTGCACAAAGGCTTAACATGTTATAAATTTGATTACTTAAATAGTAGTACTTTTTTCAGTTTTGGTAGTGTTTGCCAATTAAAAAACAAGGGAAGTATTAAGTTACCAGTTTTTTTTTTTGAAAAAAAAACAACAAAAAAACAAGGGAAGTATTTGAACAAAGTGATCACTTAAACTTAAATCAATGTAACTGATGGTAAAAGTTCTTTCATTTTCACAACAATCTTATTTTTAGTGTGAATTCATGAGCAGGCCTTCCGTAAGTTGATTGAAATAAAAAATTTCTTATTTGCATATTTTGTTGAAACTTTTCTTAGTATTAAACTATATTCAGGGGTAATATCTTCTAAGCTGTTGTATATTCTTGTTCAGTGTATACTGAGTGTGGGCATTCTTTGCTCCAAATTTTTGTTCTGATTTCAATTTGAAAGAGTTCTTGAAAACATAGGATCTGTTGTGCCACCTAAAAAATTGTGTAACCACCAAAAATTAGACATAACCTCAACACCCCCTCTCCAGATTATCAAAGGTTGTGGAAAAGACAGGATCTTGGGTTTGAACTTTGTACTGCTAGTCTTCCAGAAGGGGCCAAATCTTTTGTTCTCCTCACGGTGCAAAAGAGAGAAACAATGGCCAAGAAGAAATAGTAAAAGCCAAGGGTCCCACAAACCTTAGATAAATTGTTTGTTTGTTCTGAGTGCTTGCATCAGAGAATAATTTAGTATCTCATGAAGTATCAATCAACAAATTTTATGTTTGTTAATGAAGTAGCCTAAATTTGGAATGAAATTAGCCTGAATACAGTGCAATAAATGCAGAGGATTCATATAGTCCACCAAACTAGTTAGGGATTAAGCTTAGTTGATCAATTGAATGAAGCGGATAAAAGAAATCGGTTACATGGAGTTCCCTTTTTCCCCTCTTTTTCTGTACTTCTCCCAGTGCCAGGAATTTCAACGTAACCATCCATTTGATAGAACTTCTTCCTATTTGAAGTGTTTCATTTGTTTGTTATATCCAATGTGCCAGGACATTCACTCAAGTTAGTGTGCAGTGGCAAGATACAGATTCAATGAGGGAGGAGTTGGACGATTTACAGGTATACATCTACTTCTTGTGTATGTTAGGTTTTTGAATCATGTTATCTTGCACATATCTGTGTGTGCTGAACATGAATTGTTATATACTTGCAGATCTTCTTAAGCACGAGGTGGGCTATTTTGTTAAACTTACATGTTGAGATGTTCCGGGTGAACAAGTATCCGTCAAATGAAGGTTCTCTACCCATAGGAGTGGTGAACTGATGTTGCTGCACTAAGTGAATTTTGTTGCACATATATGTATGCTAAGTTGCTTTGGGTGTGGGTGTGTGTGGGGGATCCGTGTGATAGTGACTTAGAGGTGGACCAAAATTGTAATGGTAAAGGCATAGTGACTCATCTGTGATAGTGACTTAGAGGTGGACCAAAATTGTAATGGTAAAGGCATACAAGGCTTTCGGCATCAATATGTCTTGGTTCAACCATGAATTTCTGTACACTATCCACCGTATGGAGAAAATGTGGCGGCTGCAACTATGACAAAAGAATCAGCATGAAAACAAACAAAGAGAAAGAGATCAAATAAGGATATATAGTTGGAGTAATTGAAATTCTTAGTCAATTATGATGGGGGGAAAACTCTGAAAGAGGGGTTGATAGCACTGAAAGGGTAGGTTTCATAAATCTCATTATAAATGAAGCTATATATACTCAATTGGAATGTGCAGGGTTAAATGAAAGCAATAAAAGCAAAACTCCGAAATCTTTAATCCGCAAGTTGAAAGCTGATATAGTATGTCTGAAATCTTTAATCCGCAAGTGGAAAGCTGATATAGTATGCCTTCAAGAAACCAAAATTGAGGAATGGACATCTAGCTCGCAAGTGGAAGATACTGTATGCCTTCCAGATACCAAAATTGAGGAATGGACATCTAGCTACATCTAGCTTACAACAGGTATTTGGAACTAGATGGATTGGCTGGGCTGAACTATAATCTAGCGGCAGTAGTGGCGGGGAGATAATACAATGGGACAAGAGAAGTTGGAGCTGGGATCCTATGCAATTTATTATATGCTGGAAAGTGTCCATGTCCTCCAGGAGGATTTTAGGTGGTGTTTCACGGGTTTATGGCCTTCACACAAATCTTGGAAAAAGAGAAACTTTGGGATGAGCTTGCCGTAGTCAGAGGACTATGGAATGATCACTGGATGCTTGAGGGGGGGGGACGGGGTGGTGGTGGTGGTAAATTTTAATGTTTGCAGATATGAGAGCGCGTGGATAAACTGCACCAGAAGATCGAAGGCAATAGAGACTTCTCAGAAACAATTGAAGATCTGTGCCTTATAGACTTGCCTTTACAAGGTGTAATCTTTACCTTGTCGAAGGGTGAAAGACACTTCAAGTTTCAAGCATAAACAGGTTCCCTATAGCTAATGAATGGAGCAACACCTTCATGAAGGTTATAAGTTTATAGCAATTGTTCTTCCAATGTTCTTTCAGATCATAAGCCCATAAAGCTAGAACGTGGAGATTGAGAAATAAACCCCTCATACTTCAAAGTTCAAATTTGAGAACATATGGCTACAAGTTCATGGGTTTCTCACAAAGTTAAGGTGTTGGAACTGATGGATAGTCTACCCACCTATACTCTGTCCATATTCCTTATCCCATGCTTGTTTTGAAACTGATAGATAAAGTTAAAAGGAATTCTTTGTCCTAACCTTGGTGGACAGAGTTCCCTGGTACTGGGAGGTGGCAAATGTCTCGTGGAATCGTGGAATTAGTGTTGTGGATTCGTGAAGCCAATAAATTAAGTATTTAATTATTATTCTAGAAGAGGATGTATGTTTCATTGCTTCATAAGGATTAGGTTTAGCTATAGTTATTAGTTTGGAATTGGATTTAGGTTTCCTACTAGCTATAGTTATTAGTTTGGAATAGGACTTAAGTTTCCTAATTCATAAGGATTAAACTGCCTATTGCTGTAATTAGACTCCTATTTAAAGGGGTTTCTGAGGAATAAATCGATAAGTCATTTTAGCAAAAAGCAAGAGATTAGAGTTCTCTCTTCCATTGGATTTTGAGGTTTCAGTCTCCCTTCAACGAGCTGAATTTATATACAAAAATAGGCTGATCTAGAAATTCGAACAAAGGCAATGAAAGTTGAAGTCAATTGATTTAGACTTTCCTGTTCATTGTCCTGTGACTTGATCCTTCTCTAAAAATCCTAACAATTTGGTATCAGAGCCTGACACAATAAGCGACGAGATCAATTCTAGGTTTTAGGAAGAACGTGTAATTACAAAAACACTAATAGATTCTAAACTCGCAGCCATGGAATGACGACGGCAAAAAAATTGTTCGAGTCATTCAAGAACAATTTTCTAGTTTGGGAATTGTCTCCACAAAACCAGCAGTCCACGGGACTGAATCCAGTAGTGTCCCGACGACAGGCAGGTCAATAAATCTTGCTAGTAGAGGCAATGTACTACCTTTTCAATTGGCTGATCAGAATCATCAAACTAGTGGTAATTCCCATTCGACACTACCAAGGTATGCAATGATGGATTTTCCTACTTATGATAGCACCAAAGACCTATTAATTTTGGCACATCATTATGAGCAATTCATTGAAAATCAACATACAGTAGATGTGGAAAAGGTTGGAGTGGTTGGGTTTCACTTGTTGGGAGAAGCACAATTATGGTATTATCAGCTTAAACGAGTGAAGGGCCCAACGAATTGGGAAGACTTTCGGAAACATTGTTTTCCAGCGATTTGGACCTCCTGAGAGAAGCAACGTGGTAGGAGACTTGGTCATGCTTCGACAAACTAGTACAGTTGAAATTTATCAACGTCACTTCAAGAAAAGCTGGCTAGGGTTGATGAGCTTATTCCAGCACACTTGCACACAGTAATATTCATGGCTGGGTTGGATGATTCAATCAAATTGGACATGTAGTTGCTCAAACCACCTGACTTATTGATGTCTCTAAGTGTAGCCAGGGCTTTAGAACAAAAGCAACAGCTACAAAAAGTAAGTAATGTTCATGAGTGGGCATGGTAGCAGCCTCAGACAAGTCTTGGCAACACAACAAACTCGGCAAAATCTGTTGCTAGTTTAGTCAATTCAATTACCTTGGCAAATGCCCAATCTAGTGACCAAATTTCATTTTGTCAAGCGATTAACTCACACATAAATGGCAGAGAAGAGCTAAGGGATTATGCTATAATTGTGAAAAACAATATTCAGCCAACCTACCAGTGCAAATGACTTTTCTATTTGAAATTGGATGATTTAACTGACAATACTATTCTAAAAGTTCTAGATGATTGTCGTGAACTTCGAGCTTGAGGACAAGCTCTTTCAACCTGAGGAGGGTAATGTTGCAGATGCGTGAAGCCAATAAATTAAGTATTTAATTATATATTTAGTAGTTTTCTTTATTATTCTAGAAAAGGATTTATGTTTCATAGCTTCATAAATATTAGGTTTAGCTATAGTTATTAGTTTGGAATAGGATTTAGGTTTCCTACTAGTTATAGTTATTAGTTTGAAATTGGATTTAAGTTTCCTACTTTCATAAGGATTAAACTTCCTATTGCTGTATTAGATTCCAATTTAAAGGGGTTCCCGAGGAATAAATCGGTAAGTCATATTTCAGGAAAAAGCAAGAGATCAGAGTTCTCTCTTCCATTGAATTCTAAGGTTTCAGTCTCCCTTCAACGAGCAGAATTTGTATACAAAAAAAAAAAGGCCGATCTAGGAATTCGAACAAAGGCAAGGGAAAGTTGAAGTTAATTGATTTAGATTTCCTGTTTACTGTCTAGTGACTCGATCCTTCTCAAAAAATCCTAAGAATTAGTCAAGGTGTGCACAAGCTGGCACGGAAACCATAGTTATCAAAAAAGTTAAAAGGAATTTTTGGGAAGGAAGCAATGAAAGTCACAAATTTCATTAGGTAAAATGGAACACACTAACACAACCAAAGTCCTAAAGTGGCCTGGGAAGCAAAGACCTCATGATCCACAATGAAAGTATGCTTATGAAATGGCTATGGAGGTACTCACAGGAGGATCAAACCCTTTGGAAGAAGGTGTTGATGGCAAAACATGGAGGGTTAGAGTTCAGTTCTTATTGAGCTGATTAGTCTCCAGCCCCTTATATTCTTTTGGTGCATCCATAGAGTTCCTTGTTGTATAGAAGATTGGGTGGAGTTTATAGAGAATGTTATCTTTTGGTGTGCCTCTTTTATGGTGTGGCCATGTTTATGGATGAAAAATACATTTACTTGATTTAAAAGAATTCTAAGAGAGAGCACCTGATACTATCAAAAAGTAGGATCAGTAACCAGTTCTTGATGTAGCCAACTTGGTATTTCCTGCTAGATTGGTTTAACCATTGGGATTGAATAGATTCGTTTGAGAGAGTCTTATTTTAGAAAGGTAATCAACATTCCGACCTTGATATCACTGGTTAGTTCTTTTAGCCGTGCATTCTGAGTGTATGAAGTACCTTTTTATACTAAGCCACTTTAATTGAGTAAAGCACAAATGATGGAAAATTGACACTTTTGATGAAGCCAGCAAATGTCCATTACTTATAGGATGTCTGTTGTCTGACCACTAGTTTCTGCTCTGCAATTTTTTTGGGTCGAAATGTCATTTACTTTGGTGGTAATTTTTGTCATGTATGTGAAATTGGTATGCTCATTTTCTGTGCACTACTTTTCCCTGAGCTCCTTGACTGTTTATAGTGTTGAAGACATTCTTCAAGTTCTCATTGTCTTCATAGTTGAATCGTTGGAGTTGAATTTTGCACTTCTATTCCAAGAGAGGCACACACTTCTTCGTGTTTTGCCTGTCCTTGTTGTCTTAGCAGCATCATCAGAGAAAGATAGTGAATCATTGTACAAAAGGGTGAAAATCAACAGACTTATCAACATATTTAAGGTATGTTCATTATTCTTGCGCAAATTTTGAACTGAACCTTTGGGTACTGTAATATTTTTTTTTTCATGTTCTGTTTCTTATTATGATATAAACTTTAGTACTGCATACTTTCAAGACCTGGAAAATGTCCTTTATCATCTTTCTCTTTATGCAGAATGATCCTGTGGTACCTGCTTTCCCAGATCTTCACCTGTCTCCTGCTGCGATTTTAAAAGAGTTATCGACATACTTCCCGAAGTTTTCTGCACAAACTCGGCTTCTTACTCTTCCAGCACCTCATGAGCTGCCACTGCGTGAGGCACAAGAATATCCTTTCTCTGTGTCTGACCTTTAATCTTCCTTTGTTGCTTTTGCTGCTGTTAAATTTTGGGTTCATGTGAGTCAGATTTGGTTTTCCAAAATTTACTTCTTATTGCTGCCGATAACTTGTAAACAGATTCTCTTGGAACTGAATAGGACTTTAGCACCTGTGCTTTTCTTTCTGTATTCAATTGCATCATATCAACTGAAAATCTATTGTTTTTTGTAGGAAATAGTTAAAGAAAGCTTACAATGTCTGGTTCCTTCTTTTTATTTCAACTTTTCTGTCTCTTTTTCACCAACTTTCCCAAATTATTACTTTTCCCTATGAATATTGTCATTTTGAAGTTCCACAGCCAAGGAGAATATTATCCTAATTTAAGTGGTTTCACATTGTACTCATTTTTTGAAGCTCCCCGCTCCTTTCTCTCTCTCTCTTTTAATAGGAGTAGTTTGAAATCATGAAACTTATTTGGCTTTCAATTGAGATATTATCTCTGTTTTTAGTACTAAAATACAGTAAACCGTATTTAATATGTTTTTATTACAGAAGCAAGTATTACAATTTATTTTGTGAAATATTAGGCAGTTCACATTCAGTTTTGTTCCGAGTTTAAATGCTTTAGTTCTTTGAAATATACATGTTATGTATAGGAGTTTAATTTGTAGTTTATCTTATAAGTTATATCTCAAGACTCTTCTTTTGTTTCTGTCTGTTTTATCTTATAAACTACTACTATCCACTAGAACATTTCCAAGGGATTACTCTTAAGTTATTTCTTAACGCCATTTACTTATCAAAGGCAATATTTGATTGTCAACCATATTGGGGCGATCCGTGCTGAGCATGATGACTTCACTGTTCGTTTTGCTTCAGCCATGAGTCAGGTGACTCTCTCTCTCTCTATCAATTTTTTAGTTAGTTCTTTTATGTTTCTGGAGTACCAAAAAGAGTTATACGTATTGATGATAGCATGAACTTTCTTGATAGTTACATGTAAATTGTTTTGAAGCCCACAGGTGATAAGCTCTTAGGATACCTGCTTTTCTTTTTTGGTTAATTGAATTTTCTTACTTGTCAAAAATTATATATTATATTTGACGCTTTGAGAAAATGGATATCTTTTCCATCTTTTACACCGTGTGGGCACTTCGTTGTTTTTGGTTATACCCAAAAGCTTATTATGGTCACTGCGAGGTTCTTGTAATTAGCATGTCAAAATGTAATTATCATTTGTTTTAACTATTTAGAGTTAGAACTTAAAACTATTATCCATTTTAATTTATTTGTCTAGTTTTGACTTAGCACGGAGTTTAAAAAAGTGAAGACTTTTGAATGTATGATCCTAAACTAAAGATATGTTGACTGTACCAATAACAACAACAACAACAATATACCCAGTGGAATCCCACAAGTCGGGTCTGGGGAGGGTAGAATGTACGCAGACCTTACTACTACGTCATAGAAGTAGAGAGGCTGTTTCCTGGGATATGTAGACTGTACCAAAATGTCCTTTTAATCTTGTGATTTAAAACATTACATATTCAAAGTTAGATTTAAAAAGTTGCCAAAAAAAGGAATAAGACATTCTTTTGAATGAGACTAAAAAGGAAAAAAGACTAACAAATTGAAATGGCGTGAGTAACTAAGAAGAGCTCAAATATCACGATAATTATACATCACATATCTGACTTCTGTTGCTACAAAATGGATTCTCAATTAAAATCTCAAAAGAAAAAAAAATGTAATGGAGAAATTCTAAAAAAAAGGGAGAAATTCTCTGTCCTACTTTCTTAAAAAAAGGGAAAATTTCTAAAAAAAGCTCCCGGGCACAATTACCAATGTGCTCTCTCTGTCCTACTTTCTAGGACTGCAGAAGCCCACTTTTCCGGCAGCCCCCAACCGGAATTAAACCCCTTTCTTCAAGCCAACAATATTCACCCACTGTGATTATTGCATACACCTTAGATTGTAGGATGGAGGAGAACATTTACTTCAAAGCAGGCTTCAAATCATTTGATATAACTAGATTCACCGGAAAGTCTGAATGGTACGAATGGGTTGAAAGGAGTCGGAAGATGATGCGAAGATCAGTTATGAGCAAATAGTCTATGGAATGGATCTGCTCCTGTCTGAAAGAGGCCTCAAAGGAACAGAAGGAGGAGATTAGGAGGTGGAAATTCTCAGAGCAAGGGGCAAAGTATTTCTGTAATAGGGAACAGAATGGATATGGGAAATTTATAAGCATAATAGCTCTAAACAGTGGAGGAAGTTCAGGTTTAATCATTCCTGAGCTCGCATTGAATGCAGGGTGGATGGATATTGCATTTAAGATTGAAAGATTTATTAAATGCTAGAAAAAGGAGGAAGACACATCTATCTATAGGGTGATGGAGGATGACTACCCTTATGTAGAGGCTGTGCAAGAAAGTAGATGGGGAAGTAGAAATTTAAAAAGGAGAGATTAATAGCAGAAAGGAGGCATCCAGATAACCAAGTCGGTGAATATCTAAGAGGAAGACCTACTCAACAGATGCCTGATAGGATATTGCAGTGAAGATCTGAAGGAAAACCCAACTCTTCCGGATATCAGAAAGTGCGTTTCGGCAAACTGGAAAAAAGTGTTTGGAGTTAACATTTATGAATTGAACAAGACATTCCTATTTGAGTTCCCCAACAGATACATGGTGGAACAAACCATACAAGGTCAATGGAGGTGGAGGAACAACAGATTTCAGCTTGATTGGTGGAGCCCAACAACAGGATGCATCTCCAACTCTGTCTCTGTGAGAGAAACATGGATTAGAGCAGTAGGGATCCCTTTGCATCTGTGGTCCAAGATCATTAAAGAAATACAACAACAACAACATACCCAGTAAAATCCCACAAGTGGGGTCTGGGGAGAGTAGGATGTACGCAGACCTTACCACTACCATAGAAGTAGAGAAGCTGTTTCCTGGGAACCCTCATCTCAAATCCCGTAAGCAAGAAAGAATTAGATATGACAAAAGGAAGGGAAGGGAACAGATAAGAGCGACTAATAATGACAGTATGTAAATAAAATAAACTAACACAAAATACGTCAGGTAATGTGAATACATGACAAAAACCCCTTACCCTACCATTAGCCTGCTACTCTAATTCGCGACCTCTACTTTTTTCTATCTAAGGTCATGTCCTCAGTGAGATCAAGTTCTGTCATATCCTGTCTAATCGCCTCCCCCCTGTACTTCTTCGGTCTACCTCTACCCCTCCGCGTATCTCCCAAAACCAACCTCTCGCACCTCCTAACAGGATCATCGGCACTCCTTCCCTGCACATGTCCAAACCATCGCAGTCTCGCTTCCCTTATCTTTTCGGCCACCGGGGCCACCTCTAGCTTTTCCCGGATGGTCTCATTCCTAACCTTGTCACTCCTGGTGTGACC
>JAOTQR010000007.1:6599211-6614582 GCA_025774065.1 Solanum ossicruentum | reverse complement strand
CCGAGTCTCATCAATCAGTACTATGTCATCTGCAAAAAACATACACCATGGTACCTCCTCCTGGATAGATCGCGTCAGCTCATCCATCACCACGGCAAACGAGAAAGGGCTCAACACAGATCCTTGGTGGAGTCCCATTTCAACGGAAAAATACTCTGAGTCTCCTCCCACCGTTCTTATCCGAGTTTTGGCTCCATCGTACATGTCCTTAATCGCGCTGATATAAGCCACAAAGACACCTTTCACCTCTAGACACCTCCATGAGACATTCCTTGGGACTTTGTTGTATGCCTTCTCGAGATCAATGAACACCATATGAAGATCCTTCCTTCTTTCCCTATATTTCTCTACTAACCTCCAAACAAGATGAATTGCTTCAGTAGTCGACCACCCCGACATGAATCCAAACTGGTTCTCCAAGATAGATACTACTCTTCGCACCCTCATCTCCATTACTCTCTCCTAGACCTTCATAGTGTGGCTTAACAACTTAATACCCTTGTAATTGTTACAGCTTTGAATATCTCCCTTGTTCTTGTACAATGGAACCATTGTACTCCTCCTCCATTCATCAGGCATTTTGGTAGTCTTCATTATAGCATTGAACAGTCTAGTCAACCACTCAATGCCATCCTTGACCATGTTCTTCTAGAAGTCTACCGGAATTTCATCGGGCCCGATTGCCCTCCCCCTCTTCATCCTACTAATAGCCCGTCTTACCTCCTCAACTCTGAACCGCCCTGCAATACCCACAATCATGATGGTGTTCGGAGTTTGTCAACTCACCCAGCTCAATAAAGATCATTAAAGAAATAAGGTACTTACTTGGAGGATGGAGTGCAGCAGAAGAAGAAATGAAGCTTAAAAACCACATGACATGGGCGAAAATCTTGGTGAAGAATGATGGAAGCAATCTGCCGAAGGAGGTGTCTATTTCCTACAATGGGATGAAATATTACTTCCCAATTTGGGTGGAGAGTAAATCAAGGTTTGAAGTATTGCTGGAAAAATGGTAGGTCAGCCTTCAGAGAAGAGGACGAAGCTCTTTACCCAATTAATGCCTTTACCCAGCAGACATGAGCTGCAAGCAACTGCAATACAGTACGAAAACCCCCTTTTAGGGATTTTGGCACAACTCAGCACGTGGGCCCTGTGCTGACAGCTCGAATATCTAGTGGAAGTAGGTCATGGGAGCAGCATGACTATATTTTAAATGAGGAATTGGACTGGGGCCTTTTGTCATAAATGAGGAATTGGACTGGGGCCTTTTTCAAAAGCCCCAAAACCATCAGATGGTTAAAGGACCCAGTGGCCCAGCCTATGCAGTTCAAGTCATTTTTAATGACTTACAAGGAGAAGAGATTGACTAATCAGAAACCCAGGAAGAACAAGCCCTTGCCGATGACATCATAGCTATGCACACAATTAAAACAGTCGCACCTGAGAGGAGTACGTATACAAAGGTTGTCAAGATGATATCAGAAGATGTTAATAGGGGAACTGCGATGGCTACAGGAAAGGAAATTCACCATTATATTGATAACATTGATAGGAATGGTGACTGCAGAAGCACAGAAACAGAGGAGAAAGGGCTAGTACTGCAAAATTCAAATAGAGAAATTGTTAATTGGGATGTGGAGGAAGTCGAGCTAATTTTGCAGCAACAACAAAATTCTTGTTGGGTGCAACAGAATTTGATCAAATTGGGGAAGATCTTTGGAATTGATTTCCATGGACATGAAGAGGAGGCCATAGAATTACTTCTTAAGATAGATAGTTGCAGACAAGCAAGTAGAATGGAACCAGGTACTGAAGTTAAAAAGAAAAAAAATCAAAGGTGCACAAGAGCTTAATAGTCTTGTCTCATTTGATGTAAAGTTCAAAAGCTCGAGGAGTAGAAACAAGGAGAGAAACACCACTCTAGTTGCAAGATGAAGTTTAAACTAGTGTCATGGAACGTTAGGGGGTTGAATAACAGGGAGAAGAGGACTGTCAAAAGTTTAATTTCCGAATGGAGGGCAGACATTATTTGTCTCCGAGAAACGAAACTTGAGGGGAATATCACAGAAGCAACAAATCAGATTTATGGAGGTAGATGGATCAAACATGCATGCCTCGAAGCCAGTGGAACAAGAGGCGGAATCATTTTGATATGGGATGAGAGAGCATGGAAGGGGGAGGTCTTGGAAATAGGAACCTATTCCATTACTTGCAGATTCGAGCCCCAAACCCAGAACTTCAATCTTCACATATCTGGAGTGTATGCTCCAATGATTTCAAGGAGAGGAGACTAGTATGGGAAGAATTGGGTTTAGTAAGGGGATTGTTTGAAGGGCCTTGGGCACTATGTGGAGATTTCAATGTCTCTAGGTATATATTAGAGAAGAAAAATTGCAACAGTAGAACAAGGGGCATGAAGGAGTTTTCTGATTTCATAGAAGACATGGAATTGGTGAATTTACAACTAGAAGATGCTGCATATACTTGGTTTAAAGGAGATCAGCATGTAGTGGCCTCTAGGATTGATAGAATCTTGTTCTCAAGAGAATGGGATGACAACTTCAAGAATCTGAAACAGATTCCCTTGCTAAGGTTGAGTTCAGATCATATTCCACTAGCCTTGATGGTGGAAGCTGGGAGAGAAATAAAAGTTATTTCAAGTTTGAAATTGGTGGCTACAATGAGAAGATTTTGTGGATAGAGTTAAAGATTGGTGGTCCTCATTCAGGTACTCAGGGAAACCGGATTATGTGTTGGCATGCAAACTTAAATCTTTGAAGCACAAACTCAAAGAATGGAGAAACAAGGAGAGTGGAAACCATGGACTACAACGAAGAAATTGCTAGAACAGTTGGCAGAAATGGACATAGAATAGAAAAACAGAGCGCTTACAGAAGAAGAAATAACAAAAAAAGCTGCAATCCTATCAGAATATGAGGCACTGATTAAGGAGGAAATCGCATGAAGACAGAGATCAAGAATACTATGGCTTAAGGCAGGAGACAAGAATACCAAGTTCTTCCACAAAATGGCAAATTCTCACAAAAGGTACAACAGCATTGATCAATTAATAATGCAAGGGGAAGTTACTCAAGAGCCAGCTGAAATTGAAGGAAAAATAATTACTTACTACAAGAAGCTGTACACAGAACCCATCCAATGGAGACCTACTCATCAATTAATAATGCAAGGGGAAGTTACTCAAGAGCCAGCTGAAATTGAAGGAAAAATAATTACTTACTACAAGAAGCTGTACACAGAACCCATCCAATGGAGACCTACTCATCAGTATGCATGCTGCTCAGTCATTACTGAAGAGAAGAAAATGGCCCTTCAAGGCAGATTTGAGGAAATGAAGTACTAACATGTCTAAAGCTATGTGCAGTTGGTAAGGCCCCTGGACCAGATGGTTTTACAATGGGCTTTTTCATCAAGTGTTGGGAGATAGTGAAGCAGGATGTAATGGATACTTTCCAGAACTTCTATGATCAAGAAGTTTCTGAGAAGAGCTCTAATGCTACCTTCATTGCACTTGTACCCAAAATGAAAGGAGCAAAGAGATTATAGACCAATCAGTCTTATTGGTAGTATTTATAAAATACTATCTAAAGTACTTGTAAAGAGATTGAGGGGTGTGGTAGGCAAATTGGTGGATTCTCAACAGATGGCTTTTATAAAAGGGTGACAAATCATGGATGCAGTTTTGATTGCTAACGAAGCAGTTGACTCTAGGATTAAACAGAAAGAAACCTGGCATTCTTTGCAAGTTAGACATAGAAAAGGCGTATGAGTGGCTGAATTGGATCATGTTTTGCATCTCAACAGTGAACTTTTCTGTTCTAATCAATTGGTCCCCTGCAGGTCTTTTAGGTCTCAAAGAGGGCTCTGGCAAGGTGACCCACTATCACCTTTTCTGTTCTTAATAGCTATGGAGGGGCAAAACATTATGATTAAGACAACTAACAGAAGAGGATGGTTGAAAGGCTTTGATGTGTCCAGAGCTGGAACAGAAAGTTTGTAAGTAACACACCTTCAATATGCTGATGATTCTCTCATCTCCTGTGGAGCTGAGGAAGATCAGTTGAAATACTTAAGGGTGATACTGGTCTTATTTGAAGGGGTATCTGGCTTGCACGTTAATTGGACGATAAACTTCATGTATCCCATTAATTAAGTCAAGAATATGAATTGTATAGCCTCAATACTTGGTGGTGAAGTAGGCTCCTTGCCAACAACTTAGTTTGGCATGCCTTTGGTAACAAAATTCAAGTCTACAGAAATCTGGAATGGTGTGATAGAGAAGTGTGAGGAAAATTAGCTAGATGGAAAACACAGTACCTATCTCTGGGAGGGAAGTTGATCCTCATCAACTTGGTCCTTGATGCTCTGCCAACATGCATGATGTCACTGTTTCCTATTCCAGCAGGCGTCATCAAAAGTTTGGATAGGATGAGAAGGAAATACTTGTGGCAAGGTAACAACGAGAAGAATATATTTCGCCTGGTTAAATGGAAATCTCTGGCAACTGGGAAAAAATGGGGGATTGGGAATAATAAATATGAATTTTCAAAGTAAAGCACTCAGAATGAAGTGGTTGTGGAAGTACTCCTTGAAGATCAGTTACTGTGGAAAAGAGTGGTAGGTGCCAAATATGAGGGTGAAGATAGCTGGATAACCAAGAAAGTGACTTCACCTTATGGGGTCAGCTTATGGAGATCCATAAGAGATTTATGGGAGGAAGTCAAGCTCAACTACAAGTTGAAAGTGGGGAATGGGAACAATACCAAGTTTTGGAAAAACGAATGGCATGAGGGAGGTAATCTGGGAATCTTTTTCCAGACATATATAGCCTAGGTCTCTCACAATGATGGACCATTGCAAAGATTTGGACAACACAGGGCTGGAATTTCCATTTCATGATGCAACTCAATAATTGGGAAGTAATTGGGTGGCAAAGTTTCTCAACACTGTTGGAAGTTTTAATGGACTCCAGGCTGAAGAGGATGTGTTATGGTGGAAAGGAAGCAGCAAAGGTATCTTTAAAGTAGGGGCAGCTTACCGGTTTATGGAGCAACCAAGTCAACAGATTCCTACCTGTCCATGGAGACAAATTTGGAAATGCAGAATTTCCTATGAAGTCTCATGTTTATATGGCTGCTAGCTAAGGAAGCAACTTCGACACAGGATAATGTTATGAAAAGGAGGATAGCCTTGTGTTCTAGGTGTTTTCTATGTGAAGAAACATCAGAAACTGTTAACCATCTTTTTCTACAGTGCAAATTTACTTAACAGTTATGGAGGGTATTCTTGAGTCTCAAAGGCATATCCTGGACTATTCCTTGGAGAATTACTGAAGCTCTAAAAAGCTGGGAGGAGGCAGGTGTGCTAGCTAAAGACAACACTAGATGGAGAATTATCCCTGCTTCCATATGGTGGGCAACCTGGAAAGAGAGGAATTCTAGGTGTTTTCAGAGCACAGCGAATAGCGTGCAGAATGTTAAACTTAACTGCATTTTGTTATTATGTTTTTGGTGTAATCAAGTATACTCAAATGAAACTGTCTCTATAATTGATGTTTTAGACTCAATATAGATTTAGAACAGTGGAGTTTGGAGTTCATCGGTATGTTAGGTTTAGTACTACCGATGTACTATCGTACTATAATACAAAGTTACCAAATTCAAAACAAAAAATTTTAAGATTCATATTGATATAATTTAACAAGATTGATTTTAACGCATAAAATAAAAATATTTTTCAGCAATGTCACAGGCTCATTCACAGGTACGTATCAACACGGCTTCTGTGAATATCTGTAACGGTACACTCAGTTTTTCTTTTTACCTGTTTTTTCTGTATTTTAAGACATTTGCACGAATCACCCATGCTCATGTCCCTCGTCCATCAGGAGTACATTAAGAAAAAAATGGAACATCCATGTGACATAGATCTTTTGCTTAGAGATGTATGATGGACTACTGAACTTCTTAATTTGATTTAATCTAATTTTTCGTGTAGCCTAATGATTAGTCCTGTACTTCAAATATGAATATTTCTTTCAAATTAAAATGAGAACATTGCTATACAGGGACTGTTGAATCTAAATTTCAAGTTAAAACTAACTTTTAAGGAGAGATTGGGAGATACTGAAATTTTGTTGAATTCAGATGGATGGATTTATTTATGAGAAATATATGGAAGATAAGTAAGCAATGGGGAAGTAAAAAAAATTCTATTCTTGAGCATTGGAATGACAACCAACTGTCACTTCTTATTCTTTTTCTATCTTTTGTTTCTTTCCTTTCCTTTTAAAATATCTCTGGCACCGTGTTCTGGCGGTCAACATCTTCTTCTGTTCTTTTATTATGGTATTGGGGTAAACAGTCCCAACTTGTTTGAGGCTGACGGGCACCAGTTCTGTTCTGGTATTTGGGCAGGAGAGAGGTAGAGCATGGGATGGGATAAGGAAGTTGTGCCAAACTCAAGTGGTAAATTAAAAAAAAAAAGGTTTTCGGGGAGAATTTTATTTTCCAAAGACCTGTAACTGAACAAGAAACTAATTTCTGGCATTCAGGCCTTGTATAGTGGTAAGAGCATAATCCATGATGTGCGGGTTAGGTGAATGTCACAGGTTTGAACCCTGCCACAAACAAAGGCTTCTTATTTAAGCGGAGAAGGGTAGAAGGGCGGGCAGATTTTGAGAATGAGAGGAGGGATGCAACCATTTTCCACCGAGTTTCAAAGTTCACCGTTTCCCTTGGAGTTTCTGGGTTATAGAAAAAAACTAATTTCTTCCTGAAGAATTTACCTAAAAATTTGAACCAGGAAAACTGTCTAAGCTCTGTTTGCGGGTTACCATTTTGCCCAAGATATGGAAACTGAAAACCCAGTAAACTAGTATTTTGTGAATACCCAGGCTATGTTGCATATATCTCCTCATTAGTTAATGTCCCTGATCATATTATTTCTCGACTTCCTTTGCAGCTTGTCTTGCTAAAATCAATTGATGGTGTGGATATTGAGTGGGTTAAGGAAGTCAAAGGAAACACTTATGATATGGTTATTGAAGGTTTTCAACTCTTAAGCAGATGGACCGCTCGAGTTTGGGAACAATGTGCTTGGAAATTTTCTCGCCCATGCAAGGATCCTGTTCCAATAGAGTCACATGACATGCCTGCATCATTTTCTGACTACGAAAAGGTCTCATTTTGATTTTTATTTAGCTGATTGCCCTCTTACATGTAATGGTGCTTCTCTGTGAATTTCTCATTCTCTTTGCCTCCTCTCTCCGCCCAACGCACAAAAAAATAAAATAAATAAATTGACGAGAGCTACTTCCTTTATAATGCATCTGACATGGTATCTGTTAATATTCTTAAATTGCAATGAAGGTGGTTCGGTACAATTATAGTGCTGAAGAAAGGAAGGCTCTGGTTGAACTTGTGCTCTACATCAAGAGTATTGGGTCAATGATGCAAAAGGTTGACACTTCAGTAACCGACGCCTTGTGGGAGACGATCCATGCGGAGGTGCAAGATTTTGTACAAAATACGCTGGCGACAATGTTGCGGACTACCTTTCGGAAAAAGAAAGACCTTTCTAGGTGGGATTAGAAATTTTGTTCTGTCCTTTTGGTCTTTGTATACTTTGTTTGTGTTGGGTATGCCATGCCTCAGGATTGTGTAAATGCTTTAGCATTTGAGGAACATTTAACTTTCTATATGAAGCCAAAGAGACTGACTCTTGAGTATAGACCTGGCATACATAATAGCTTTTTTAAAATTAGAATGCTTTGTTGTCTTACACAATGGATTTGGATACTTGGATTTTGTCTAGTTATGATTCTTCTAGTTTCTAAATGCTCCTTATTTTGCATTGTTGTCAGGATTCTTTCTGATATGAGAACACTTTCAGCAGATTGGATGGCAAATACTGGCAAGCCGGAGACTGAAATGCAGTCATATCCGCATAGTGGTGAAGAAAGCAGAGGGACCCTCTTTTATCCGAGGCCAGTAGCACCAACATCTGCCCAGGTTTCCTTATATTTTCTGATTTGGGATTTCAATGTTGTAAAGTACACTTCAACTGCAACTTCTCATTATTTTTAAAACACATGACAAGCATAAATGATGTATCTATATTCTTAGTAACTCAAAATATTGCTCTGGGTGGAAGTGCTCCTTAAATAATTTGTGGTCTCTTATCTCATCTGTATGCTGGAGATATCTGACACAAGAGACTTACATGGCCAAAGTGAAAGTTTACTAGTATCTCTCTTTGTAAGCTTCATCGTCCTTGTACATGCATTGTCATGATCTAAGTACTAGTGGATGGTAAGTTCCGTTACTTATCTAATATCTTTATTGTTTTAGGCATGTATAGTTCTACTGGTCATGGTTATAAATTATTTTGGATGCTTTAATTAATTTGCATTTGGAGTTCACATTTGTGGTATGTCTAAAGTATCTTTTTCAGTACTATCACTTTTTCTCAAGCTGGAAGTGAATTTTGAAATCAAACTTACAACTTTGAATCTCTTCATGTAGTGCTTTTTTTCCTCCTTAAGCTATTGCCAAATTAATAGCACCTAGCAAACTGATACTGATGAAAGTGATCATATCAAAAAGAGAAATACATCAAATGCATCTACCTTGGATATTGGGTGTACTGTATGTTAATCTTATCAATGTTTGACTTCTCCCTTTCGTCAGGTCCATTGCTTGCAGTTCCTCATATATGAGGTGGTTTCCGGTGGCAACATGCGGAAGCCTGGTGGTATTTTTGGAAATAGTGGTTCTGAGATACCTATCAATGACTTGAAACAGCTGGAGACGTTCTTCTACAAGCTTGGTTTTTTCTTACATGTATTAGACTACACAGGTATCTATCTATACTATGTTATTTATCTTCTTTAAGGCAGACAAACATTCATGATCTTTTTCATTAATGTGCAAGTTAGGTGTAGAATTGTTGGTGATACTGCACTTAAAGTCATTTGCATGTACAAGAGCATTTGAGTTCTTCTGTATCATCTGTCTGGCCTTCATATGCCACTGCTTTGTGTTTCTCCTCCTGACTCTTCTTAACACTATTTTGAGAATATAACAGTGTGTATTTTGTAATATATCTTCCTTAGCATAATCCAATTCCATGCACTCCCTGCAGCTACCCTAGGAACTTTGACAGATCTTGGTTTCTTATGGTTTAGAGAATTCTATCTGGAGTCTTCGCGTGTTATACAGGTATATATAAGTGTGAACTTTCTTGATGATCTTTTTCTTTTGTGTAGTTAGATTCTTATTTGCTAGAACTTTTGGTGTTGATGGTATAGCTATGGATTTCAACTTCACAAGTAAAGGCTCCTTTCTTAATACAAATCAGGATCCATTTATTCCTTTCTCGTGAGTTGACATCAGGATGCTCCCTGAATCTTCTCAACATCTCAAAATTTGGGCCCAAAACAGAAGAAACAAACAAAATTTTACAGAAAAGACTTTGCATAGTTCTCCTAAGCTGTCATGGCTATTTCAAGAATTTTTATCTTTCTATTTGCAGTTCCCCATTGAATGCTCCCTTCCGTGGATGCTGGTGGATCATGTGATTGAATCTCCAATTATTGGCCTTCTGGAGAGTGCCTTGATGTCATTTGACATCTATAATGATGCTGCTCAGCATGCATTAGTGATCCTCAAGCAACGTTTTCTGTACGATGAAATCGAAGCTGAGGTAACAAAATGTCTCATTCACATATTAATATTGTTGATCCAGGGAAACCCTTTTGGTCATTGTCACTCCATCTTCCTAACTTCACATATGTACATGCAATCTCTATATTCAGCAGATTCTTATGCTCTGAACAGCATTCTTAATTCCATCTTATGAAACAAGGAACTTTATTATTTTGAATTTCAAGCATTATTGTCACCTTGGAGTATATTCTCATGTCATTCTTAAAATACATTTTGTTTAATAGCTATTTTGCTTTAGGAAATCTGGTTTAGTAGACGCAATAGAAAGCACTGTCTTGCCTGTGTGAATTAAATGATTTTACAGATGTTTTCCATATTTTCTCTAGGTGGACAATTGTTTTGATCTATTTGTCTTGAAGTTGTGTGAGACTGTTTTTACTTACTACAAAAGTTGGGCAGCCAGGTACCTCTTTTCTTTATCTTTTGTCTAATTTTTATGAGTAAGATGGTCTATGGGATATTGAGGATCTTCTTTTCTGCAGTGAGCTACTTGATCCATCATTTCTCTTTGCCATAGACATTGGTGAAAAGTTTGCTGTTCAGCCAATGAGATTCGTAGCTCTTTTAAAGACGACTAGAGTGAAGGTACATATGAACTTATATTCTATATCTGATAATGAACTTATCTGTTTTACCAGGGTTCATCTCCTGATTTTTTTATGTCCAGTGGTAGTGGGTTCAACTAGTATTTAAGCAACCTCGTTTTGTCTGGTCTATGGAATTTTCAAATTTGCATTTTCTTCCATCCTTCAAAGTTCGTGAAAATATCCCAACTGCTGTGCATTGAGAGGTTTGGATATGTTGTGTAACAGGCACGGGTCCATACAAGTGACTTGTCTGGACAGGAATGTTTTTACAAAACAAAAGTAGTGTGGCAAATTAAGGACATGGAAAATATGCTGTTGCTTGAAAATTTGACTAAATCCTTTCAATAAAAGGTAAAAAAGACAGATATTGTATCTGCAAAGAAAAAAATATGATATTATATCAGTCAAAGGTTTTCCGCAACCCACTCATCAATTGAAAAAGGGCAAAAAGGAAAAAGAAAAAAAAAGTTCTGCAAACATAGACCAAAATAATCATGGATATTGTTAGAATCTTTGTGAATATTTTAGAATATATGTAAATATAGTAGGTGGACGAATATGCTTGTATTGTAGTTAAGTATTTGCTATCGTTCTTAGGACATGTAAACCCTTGAGGGAATAATCAAAGCTGATTTCTCTTTTTTCTCTTCTACTTCACATGGTATTAGAGCATTAGTGAGAAACATCCAGAAAAGAAAACTTAGTCAAACTGGTCATTGTGTTTCTGACTTCCGGGGATTGTCAGGGCTGATTTGTGTAATCTCTTGTTTTGGGAGTGTTGTGTGAAAACCAACACTACCACGAGGTCTGGGAGACTCAGGCGAGCAAACCAATAAAGCCCTTCGGCATCTGACCGTTCACGCAAGATCTCCAGCAATGCATCTGCTCCCCGCTCCACTTGTTTGAAGTCACTCTTCTTTTACTGTGGTCGCCTGCTCATTCTTCCATGACCCATACCTGTTATGACAAGTTTCGACTACCAGATTCAGATCTATGGCGGTTCTGTCAAGTTTACAGTTTGTTTTCTTGCATCTGGGAAGATTTTCTGCAGCTTTCATATAACTTGGAGGTTTCCAATATGCTGTTTCCAACCCCATCCACAAGTTTTTTAACGAAAAAATGTCACCGGAAGTTTTCAGCTAGTGATCTTTCTTCAATTCATTTCCTTCGGGGTTGATATTTTTGGCTCCAAAAATACGAAAATTGGAAATTCTAGTACTCTGATTTTGTGGGAACGCTCATTTAATGAGAAGTTCAAACTATTTAACTTGGCTTCCTTGGTTGAGTTGTGGTGCAAGGGGTGCTCAAGGTCAGTTCTCAAGAAAGCTAGTGAGGTGATGAAAAGACCCGAGCACAGTGGGAGAAGGTTGAAGCTCAATTATGTAGTGGAGATCAATTGATTCCAAGTTGATGTCCTTATATCGTCCATTCCAAACATGTTATTCAGTTATATATGGAGCAACCTCAAGTTTGTTGCTTAGGTGGATTTTAGTAACATGGTGTGTAGACTACGACAATAACTTTATGGTTTGAAGCAGTCTCCTGGAGTATGGTTTGAAAAATTTAGCTTGGTTATTTAGGAACTTGGCATGGTCCAAAGAGAAGTTGGCTATTCTACATTCTATCATCACTCTGCTATAGGTTTGTGCATGTACTTGGCGGTTTACGTCCGTGACATAGTCATTAGAGGCAATGATGAAGATGGAATTACCAAGTTGAAGCATCACCTTTTAAACGCTTTTAGACTAAGGATCTTTGGTCAATTGAGATGCTTCTTTTGCATTAAGATTACTCTATCCAAATAAAAAACTGTCATTTCATAGCGGAAGTATGCATTTGATATTCTTTAGTAGACATGGATGACAAATCATAGAATTATTGGTACTTTGAAGGTGAGCCTCTTAGTTATCTTGAAAGATACAGGCTAGTAGGAAAATTAGATTATCTTATTCCGACTCGACTGAAGTTTGCCTTCCCGATTAGTGTTGTATGTCAGTTCTTGGATTCGGTCGAAACCCTAGATCTAGTTCACGGTTGGAAGCCAAAAGCTGATGTTGACCAAGATTTCGACTACGAAACCAAAGCTTTTCACGAGGCATCTCTCTTTTGCTCACTGTTTGTTGCAACCCATCTACCACCGGCGTTACTACAGCCACCTATAAGACCAAGCCTGGTAAGTCAAGTCTCTCTTCTTTGCGACCTTCAAGATCAAGTTCTATCATCTGTTCAAGAACATCTGGATACTAGCAAAACAAACACTAGGTTCCTTCGTTCTTCAAATTGATGCACATCAGGTTCTGTCTCTCCTAGCTAAGGCATATTCTGATAGGCATCACCAAATTTCAGGTTGTTATTTACTTGTTTATCATGATATTGAATTGGTTTTTTCTTCTTTGACTTGTTTACTGTGAAAATATATTAATTTTTTGAATTGCTTTGTTGTTATTTAACTTGTTTACTGCGAAATTGAATTGAGTTTCTCTTCTTCTACTTGTTTGTTGCGAAAATATATCAATGATTTTGAATTGAGTTGCTGTTATTTAACTTGTTTATCGTGAAACTGAATTGGATTTCTCTTCTTTGACTTGTTTATTGTAGAAATTTTTTTTGAGAGAGTTTATTGAGTTGCTCACTATTATTGTTTCCGATTTTCAGATTTTTGCATATTGACTATTGTGTGTTGTTCCTACTCTATATTTTACTGTTCTGTATACTATTGTATCATTGGGTTGTTGATTTTGAGCGCTTGTATCTTCTTGATCTTCCGTAGTCTATCGAGTTATCTGTTCTCAGTTTATTGGCATTAGGGACTGATGGTGAACTAGGGTCATGTCGTTGGTTGGGGTCGAAGGCGAGGGGTAGTTGTGGTAAGAGGGTGATGGACTTACTTAGATTGAGAGTAGGGTCTTGGAAAATTGGGTCACTTACAGAGAAGTCCATAGAGCTAGTGAAGAGTCTTAAGAGGAGATAGACTAAGATAGTGTGTGTTCAGGAGAGTCTTAGTGAAGAGATGGGCATGTGCATAGGTGGTGTGTCAAAGCGCTTGTTAAGAGATGGGAGAGGTTGGGTTTAGGGGTTACGTAGATGGCTAGAGGTTGACCGAAAAAGTATTGAGGAGAGTTGATTAGACAGGATATGATGCAGCTTCATATCATCGAGGATTTGACCTTAGATAGAAAGAAATGGAGGTCACATATTAGGGTAAAAGGTTAATAGGTTAGTAGGGGTAGGATGTCGTCTTGCCTGATGATGTAATTAGTTAATAGGATTAGTTTCATCTTTATATATTGTGTTGTTACTGCTCGTCATTTATTTTGCTATTTTTATTTTTATTTGTAGAATTGTCATTGTTTTTCATTTTAGTCGCTATTCTACATCTATTGTTTTAATTCTTTTGGGGCTGTTATATTTGAGCCGAGGGTTCTTCAAAAACAATTTCTCTACCTCTGTGAGGTAGTGGTAAGGTCTGCGTAGACTCTACCCTCCCTAGGCCTCACTTGTGGGATTTCACTGGGTATGTTGTTGTTACAGTCATTGTAATGAAATTATTCATATTCTTCGATACATAAAATATATTGCAGGGAAGTGATGACTTTACAAAGGCTTATGTTGGATGGACTCTTCTAAATCCCTATTGCACCAGTGTTGACTTGGTGTGAGTGTGGGTTGTGGGTGTTGATACACAAATATAGATTAGCTAGGATCACCCTCTAACAGTCGATCCATTCGATATTGTGTTAGAGTTGGGGAAATTTTGTGTCTTGCAAAAGCAAGAAACAAAATATGGTTGCTAGATCAAGTGCAACATCAAAATATAGGGGTATGGTAGTGGGTGCATGTGAACTTATATGGATGAGGAAACTACTGAAGGAGTTATAGTTTGGAGAGATTAAAGGAATCGAACTTGTGTATAATAATGAGGCTGTATTTCACATTGCATCGAATCCGGTGTTTCATGAGAGGACCAAACACATAGAAATTGATTGTCATTTTGTTAGAGCGAATGGAGACATTGTCACAAAGTTAGTGCGGTCAAATCATCAGCTTGCAACATCGAGTCCCTAGTCAGTCCCAAAGCAAGTTATGTTTATAGCAACCTTGGTACGTATAATTTGTATGCACCAACTTGAGGGTAGTGTTAGAATTCTTGTGAATATTCTAAAATGTGTAAATATAGCAGGTGACTTGATTTACTTCTATTAGGTATTAAAAAACTTGTTTTTTAAGGACATGTAAAGTAAACATAGTTATTTAAACCCTAATAGCTTTGAGGAAATAATCAATCCGAGTACTCTCTTACCTTCTCTTCTAGTTTACAGATAGTTCCATGTATATACAACAGAAAATGTGGATTATCTTCCTTTTACAATGGATATTCATTATTCTCTTATCTTTCACTTTGTGTAATCTCTTGTTATTTCTTTTGGGTCAAATCTATCTAAAGGGAGTTCTCCGACATAGCCTCCAGAAGATAGAGAGAAAAGAAAGGACATATTGTTATAACACAATTAACATCATGTTTTCCCTTGTGGAAGTGGGGGCTTGGGGGGGGGGGGAATGGAAGCGGAAGAAGAGAAGGTCATTCATACATGGCATGCCTCATATCCAGTAAACCTCTGATATGGATACAATGACCTTTTAAATGCATAGATGTTGCATTAGTCTTCAAAAATTTGAGCATAATACTCGGGATGCCATTTATTTTAAAGGAGATACATCTATTTTGACCAGTTGTTGCTTTTTTACTTAGATATCAGGTCACTTGTTACTCACTCTCCCTTTCTACATCATGCTTATATTTATGTTCTAAATTTAGACTTGTATATGAGAAATCTGGGTTTACGTACATTGTGTGTGTTCCTATGCTATTCATTTATAACTAGAACTTTTATAACATGCAGCTTCTAGGTAGGACCATCAACTTGAGAAGTTTGATTGCTGATAGGATGAACAAAATGTTCAGAGATAATCTTGAATTTCTGTTTGATCGCTTTGAATCACAGGATTTATGCGCTATTGTGGTAAATACTCCCAC
>JAOTQR010000007.1:6541476-6557715 GCA_025774065.1 Solanum ossicruentum | reverse complement strand
ATATTAAGGGGAAAAAACAATCCCGCTCTGATACCATGAAAGTTATGATGCTGCAGAAAATGTGATACTGCAGAAAAGTATACGGCAGAAAAAAGATATATTTCATTCATAGAATATAATCTAAGCTAATCAATCCCTAATTCTTAGGAATCCCTTGATTCAAGGGATTTCATCTAAACTAATTTCTTATAATAACATATTCCATGTTTACAGTGGCCATATTTACAGTAATAGATTACAATCAAATCTGCCAGCTTATTTAACACTTAGTTTGTCCTCTCCATGTATTTATATCATTGTTCTCTTTGAATAATAGACATGTTATTCTCTCCATGTCTTATGAATAACACATGTAAACTCCAACTTCCAACTTAGGACCTCAAATTCACAAAACCACTCCAAACCTGAAAACGACAATGCTTCTAGACCAATTTTCACATTCTGGAGCTGATTGGAACTGACGGAATTCCATTATGAGACTCGTAACTCCGGTTGTTATCAGAAACCACCTTTGAACAACTTAAGCCCTTAAAACTTAGAAACTCATATATTGCTCAACTTTTCTTCAAAACTCCAACACCAATTACACAAACGGATCAAATGTAACTCGGGAAAACTAATGGGAGGGATAAACGGTAATTTTTCAAAAATTTCCTTAAATGCCCGACTTGGAGCAATAATCAAACTGGTGAACATTGTACCTGAGCCAAACTAGATAGAATCCTTTTGAATGGGGACTGCCTGCTTCTATATAAAAGCCTTTTTGCCTCCACCAGAGTTGGCCATTTGTCTAGAGCATCCTCTGATCACTCTCCTCTACTAATCTTCTTAGAAGATTATATACTCACAGGCCTAGGGTCTTTCATTTATGAAGAATGTGGATTCGGCATTCTTATTTTCACATTGATCTCAACCATGCTCGGGAAATCCTTTTCAAGTCTTCTCCGGGAAGATTGATTTGACAAATAAAGCACTGAATTGGCGAACTATTTCAGAATATATAAATGCCGAAAACGAAGAAGGCCAAATTATCAATCCTTGATTGTTATCCTTTTTCCCTTTCCTATTTTTATTATTCATTGGTCAACTGCAGGTTTACAAGTCAAGTCTTACATTCTTGCATTTAATACTTCATTCTGGCTACTCTTTTGTTTCATATATTTTTCTTTGTCAGGATAGGTTGGCATGATGCTCAGGGGTATGGGATTTGCCAAAGATACTCCAATCTATTTGGCTTCTGGGAAGATTTACCGGGCAGATAGATATTTAGCACCGCTGCAGAAGATGTTTCCTCTACTACAAACCAAGGACACTTTGGCAACCAAAGATGAGCTTGCTCCATTTGAGGTATATGTTGATGACAAGCCCCACTTCAAGATATAGTATGTTGTATATCTGGTCATGATTGTCCGCCTGCCTATTATACTAGATATTGAACCAGCTGAGAAATGGATGTGTCATCTGTCTGTTTTTGCTAACTGAACCCAAGTTTCTTGGATAAGTATTTTTTTAACGGTGGTACCATGTACATAGTTGCTTAGATTCTTTCATAGCTATCGTTTCCAAATACTGAGAAAAAGAAATTTAAAGAACTGAATCAAGAGAAATGCTCTCTGCTTAGCGAATTCAACTAACACGGAATTGCATTTATGCCAGAAAGCACTTACAAATCCCAACAAGCTTGAGTTGGCAGTAGAATTGACTAGGTTATTTAAAAAGTTGAGTCCTTACTCAGTTCGACACATAACAGAAACTGGCTAAGAAGATTCTAGTTACAGGAACATTCATCATCAATCATGTCGCAGTCGTGTTGTGTCATTTGGGGTATCATTTATCAATTAGAGTTCCCTGTTGCTAATTACTATTTTCTGGAAGCAATTATCTTATTCTTTGACCATGTGTATAAACAAATTAACTTCGTTTGTTCTTTTACTTTTTATTCTTTTGTTTTACAGGGTTATTCATCACGACTAGCTGCTGTGGACTACCTAGTATGCTTGTTTAGTGAGGTATTTGTAACCACTCAAGGGGGAAACTTCCCTCATTTTTTGATTGGTCATCGGAGGTACCTTTTTAATGGACATGCCAAGACTATCAAACCTGATAAAATCAAGCTTGTAACTTTGATGCAGAACACAAGTACAAGGTAAGATCCTTTTCCTATAGCTCTTTCTATTTTCTTCTCTTTCTGTTTCTCATATAACTGAAAATAAATTCTAGCTTTCCTTGCCCATAAGCGTTGTACTTCTATAGGTAGAACGTGATGTGATTTCATGAAACCCTCAGTTGCTGACACTTCTTGATCCCAAAAGTAGAACTATATGTACTTTTATGCTATTGAGTCAACTTATTTGCTCACAAATCATGATATTATCTAGTTGTGAAAAATCTAATTAGCCTACATGCAAAAAGTAAATATTAACAGAATAAGAAGCAAAGACCAAGTTTCTAATATAACAAATCTGCTAATTCTGTTGCCTCAAGGAACTAAAAGAGACGTGATCATTCGCGGGAATCAGGAAGGATTTTGTGCCTCTCTGGGACTCTAAATGTCAAATCTGAGGGATGTCCTACTTAAACTATAATAAATGAAATGCAAATCAACGGTGAGCTCAAATGTGCAAATAACAAAGTAAAAGGCGTGAAATGGAAGAACCTGCTCCTAAAATTGATCATTTCATTATGTTTCCGAGGCTGAATCTATCTTGATTTTGGAACACCTCAAGTTTGTGTATGAGCCGATTGTAATGCACTCTAGGTTGAATCTCGCCTATCTAGTGTCATATCTGAGTTCGTTTCATCTTTTCACATCGTACATTCTTTGAAGTGCCAGGCAACTTTGCCTTTAATCATCAAGAGCGCAACACTAATAATTATTTTTGTTTTTTCCTTTTTCTTAATTGTTTCTTGTTTTCCTTGAACTGCTAAACAGCTGGATTGATTTCAAGGGTCAAATGGGATCAATGCTGGCCGAAAGTGACAGGAAGGGCATAATGGTACCTAGAGTTAAGAAGTCCACCCGAAAAGGTTCTATCTATTCGAATCCTTTGCCTGAATGCAGGTGCCTTTGGGAGTCAAAAAGAGCTACCAACCGTAGTAATTCGTACCTCATGGTAGATCCCTGAGATTGGTCCATCGTGCTAAGTTCCTCTGATTTGAGCAGCCGAAGTTGATCAACTAAATTGGGATCCTTTTGCAAGCACCAGTTACTCTTCTGTTTTGCTTGTTACCTTTGTAACAGTAACAAAGTCTCCACTTGCTACCATTTATTTACAAGGATATCAATATGCTTCCAGCTGATCATTTTTGGGGTCTTTCACTTTGTGTGCCAACAGGGAGTGCTAAAATCGATGCAAAGCTCCAAGTCTCACGTTGATTACACAAATCAAAGATTGTGAAAGCATCTCGAGCTCATAAGAATTTGCTTTGCAGTTTTCCTTAGCTTGCGAGGCAAGGACTATCTGGGGTTGATATCAGTTTCCAGATCCTAAAGGTTTCAGTTATGATCTCTGTAGTATAGATTTTTGGTTTCTCTTCTTTAACATTTGTTACTGCCTTCACGTTTCTTTTGGAAATTTGTGGTCCTTTAGTCTACCAGTTGTAATGCTGCAATTTTTTGACTGATTATATTTCAAGATCTATTGTGCCAGGTCTTTCTACCTTAGCAAGTATCTTGAGGAATTTTGCAGCTTTATATAGTATTGGACTAAGATGAGCTTAAGTAGAGTAATATGAGCAGTAAGTTCCAAAGTTCAAGAAACGATTATTTAGTGGCATAACGTAAAACATGCAGTTTACGGCATGTGTAGTTCCATGCAAAACACGAGCTCTTTGCTTTATATTTTGCAGTGAGTTACAAGTCAAGTGATGAACACACGCTACAGCGGTGGCATTATATTTGGTATGTTGAATTGCTAGATATGTTGCTTGAGAAAATGCGTACCATAAGTAATAAAGTGAATATCACTGTGTTCATTAGATTGAACCCTTATTTCAAGTGAACTGCACATAGTATATTGAGGTTGAAATGAAAATGATCAGACACACTGCATTTTCTTAAAAAGATATAACTCGCATCATTGAGCGTAAGTTTTCTGGAGACTGACAAAAGGTCGACATAAAATGAAATAACCTGAACAGGAACCCATACACATAAAGATAAGACTTAAAAACACAATTTTTTCAATCTTCACCACCAACCTAAACCACGCATATTCCAGAGAACTAAAACCAGATTTGGCTAGGGCGGATGATCTGAGGTTTACCTAGTTTGCTGTTTTCATCTGTGGGTATACACGCAAACAGCAAGAAAAATACTAATTGGAAATTCATGTGCAAGAGTTTGCATTAGGCTCTTCAAAATGTTGCATAAAAATAATTTGAATTAGGACAACAAAAATAGGGTAAGGTGAGGAAAACAATCGATTGTCCAAATAAACATGCTATAACGTGTATCATAGAGGCAACCAAAACAGAAAACATCTTCATTGTTCCTGCTTTTCCGTGTATGGCGCTATAACATGCGTTGTCAAGGATGAATCAAGGTGTCATCTTTGAAAGAGGCCACCGAGTTACCAAGATTAGCAGTAAAATACACCACAATTAAAGAAACCACCTGAAAAGGAAGAAAAGAGCCACAATGAACATTGAACAAAGAAAAATTAAGCAAAGGATGAGATTTTTTTTTTGTTGACCAGATAAAGAACACAATTTCCAGAGGCTCAGGAAGAAATAAAACAGTGCTCATTTGAAAAAGCGAATAGAGCATCGGCTAATACTACGCCACCATCTAATGCAGGTTTTACAAAAGCCTTGAATTGTTTAACATAGTTCAAACAAATAAACAAGACCTCAATTCAGCAATTAGAGCAAATCCCAAAACAAGAGAAAAATTGGGCCTCTTCTATTGATTGAAATCTCAATATCCAACCATTTGGATCTAGCCAATTACTAATAATGAAACATTTCTTAGTAATTTAAACAAAAAAAATCAGAAGTAAATAAAACCAATATCCCCCCCCCCCCCAAAACCCCCAACCCGCAAACTAGGAAAATTTAATATTGCATAGAAATAGCACCTTGGCTGAAAAAACAATTAATTAAGTACAAAATTAACCCAGCAAATATCGTATGGAAGTATCTCCTGTTTCATTGAGGGACACATTAGTTCAATAAAGGTTTATAATACAATGGGGCTTCACGAAATGTGATAAGATGCAAATCTTGTTTACCACACAAAACCAAGAAAAATTCAGGGAGTATAGCCTGACTCGTCAAAGAACCTTGAGAGACCAGTGCAATAACCTTTCTACATATTATACAAGGCTGCGCCATCTATTGTTTCATTATTTCAAAAACTCTAAATAATAAATCATCAAAGAAATTTTTCCAACTCTTCACTTTACAGAATAAATCATTGTGCAAGGGGCACAATCAACAATGACCACCCAACTTTCTCAATAATCACCACATACTAAACATGGCACATTCACAACAATCCTCACTGAACCCCTTACCTACACCTATCCAACCCCCTTCAATACTTTCCCCCTTTTTAGCCTTATCTGCAAAGATAGACATCTCGAACTTGATCCCATTTGCTGTTCAAAATGCTGGAAAATTAATTCCAGTATTGCAAGATAGCAATGAAAAGGTCAGTAAGCATTCCATAAGCCTGTCCGCTACAAAAAAACTTCTGGTCCTCAATTCAGGCAGTTTTACAACTACTATGGAATAACCATTAACCAGACTGTTACTTCTCCAACAAGCTATGGTGGTTCACATGGATTTTCATCATACACCAAAAGTTAGTGAACAGGTCTATTTACCTATTCCTCTCCTATGTGGTTTGGGAGCTATTGCATAGGATTGAGGCTTTTACCCTATGTGCACCCAAAGGGTAGCGGCTGCAAATTTCCCTTATCATTAAAAAAGGGTTTTACCTATTCAGTATGCTCACATACACTTGTACTGGCTACTTATCCATAGCTAAAGTCCATTTACTATACTGGAATATGAGAGGATCCTACACAACCAACCTAGCCCCAAGACTCACTCAAGACGGAAAAAGGGGATAGAATGCAATGCTGCCTCTGTATGGTAAAATCATGAACTATCCATCCAGATATATTGTCTCAAAAAAACATGAGCTTTTCAAACATGATCAGTCTCGTTATTTACTTCTCCAGGCCTATCTCTGTGCTCCATTACGTCTAACTAAAGTGTCCTGACTTTCCAATTCATTAGTCCTTCCATTTCATCATATCTGGCTGCTTCTGCTTCAGACGAACTAAAGAATGTGATCTTTCACAAAGTGCTTTTCTATTACATATGCAATTCCTATAATTTTATGCATCACTTATTTATATGGTAAAATTGGAAACCAATCATTTTCCCTATAATTTTTTAATATCAAATTTTCTTTTCCCTGCTGACAAACGTTTTTTATGTGCAGATCAAATATAAAAGAGGGTATACAACAGTAATTCTTGAAAATTACAAACTTACAAAAAGACATAATACATAAATATGACCTTTACTTGGCTTCAGCGCAATTATGACCGCTGACATCACCGTTCCAAAACTTCAATGAATAGCCACATTCGTCCTACATGAGAATTATGTGTCTTGCGTGACATATGGCATAAATGCCATGCAGAACACGTGTGTCTACTTGTTCAGTTTTTAAACATGTTTAAGTACCTACTTGTGCAAATGCAAACCAAAGTTGAAGGGTATAGATGTCAGCCAAGTTAAAGGGCATATTTATATATTATGCCTAACAAAAATGATGGTTCCAAATGATTATATTTTTGTTCGAAGTGATTAAAATTGATTTTTTCTTCTAAGAATCGGTGCCACTAGGACTGGTGATTTTGTAAATATTTTAGATAAGTTAACAATGAACATAAGATTTCCCGAAAAGATAAATGCCTAATAAACTATCATTTTCCTCAACTGATTACCTACTCAACGGTTGAGTCCAAGAAGCATATTCCCTTCCTTTGGCAAGTAAGCAACATTAGGAGTCTTAGCCAAAGTCCCAGCAATTTCTCTAGAAGCTTCAATCCTCCTAAGCTCAATCAAACCCATTCCAGCAGCCGCAGTAGCATCTGAAATTAGCTTGGCGGATTCGCTTTCTCCTTCAGCCCGAATAATTGCTGCCCTCCTCTCTTGCTCAGCTTTCATCACCACAAATTTCGACCTCTCAGCCTCCTGCTGAGCTACCTGCTTCTGCTCCACGGCTTTCGAAAACTCAGCTCCATAGGATAAGTGTGTGATGGCCACATCATCGAGCACAATGTTGAAATCCTTTGCACGTCGAATCAAGCTCTCGCGGACAAGTGCGGAAACCTGTGGACGTTCCGTGAGAAGCTGATCAGCGTTGAATTGAGCCACAACGGCTTTGAGTACCTCATTGCCAATAGAAGGAAGGACTTTTTCGTCATATTCAGTACCTAGGGTTTTGAAAATGTCGGGAAGTCGTGATACCTCTGGGCGAGAGAGAATACGTAGCGTGAGATTCACCATTTGTAGATCTTTAGTGCCGGAGATGGAGGAGAAGGTGTGTGGCCTGGTACGGATATCGAAGATGAAGGGCTTCTGAAGCCATGGGACCAAGAAGTGAGTACCTTCACCAACGGTTTTGTCGCTGACACCACTGAAACGATCGAAGAGAACGGCACGTTGGCCGCCGTCGACGGTGTAAAGGGAGGAATTGAGAAGTGCGCCGCCGATGCCGAGGGTGAAAGCGGTACGGGCTATGTTGGTGAGGAAGGAAACAGCGGCTTGGCTACCCATCTTTGTTGTTGTATGTAGAAACCGAGATTTTAGATTAGGGTTTTAAGAGAAAAAGAGTGTAGGGTTTAAGAACGATGTGTTGATTGCTCTGCAAGTAAAAGGGTTTGGATTTGCACTAAGGCCTCTGCAACACCAAATTACTTTCTTTAGATTATTTTTACTAGTCACAGTGTTTTTCTAAAATTAAATTAAATTAATTTTAAAATAAAAATAAAATATTTAATATTTACATAAAAATATTATAAATTATGATTTCTTATATCAAAATATGATAAAAAAATATATTAAAATATTAATCAAGATTTATATTGTTTAATTTTCAAAAAAGAAAACTATGAGGGGTCGCTTGGTGTGATGAATAAGAGGAGTTAATTCTGCGTCTTTTAGTGGCCTTTAATCCTTTTTTGTTTGCACAAGCTCGGATAACTTATTCTAAGATTAACAATGTCACATGCCGGAATGGTACCCTTAAAGTGGCCGGCATTCAGAAAACATTGTTGGTCCTTAAGCGAACCACTTGTCTCAACCACTCATTCATCAATAGCGGAAGACTCAGTTTATGTACAAGAAACATTCTAGTGTGCTCATCAACCAATGACTCAATGAAATAAGGGACTAAAAATTGATAATTCAAATCAATTCAATATTGTGAAAATAGTTTGAAAAGTACAAGTCTTTAAAAATAAAACATCAGCTCTAATCCATCATTGTCTATGAAGCATCTATCTCTCTAAACATCTAGATGGTGCCAATGCTAGGTTCATGGCTACCTCAAATCAAAATAAAAGTGGCAAACTCAAAGCAAGAAAGATAAGTGGGGTATCCTCGGGGAGGACTAACCAATCAACTAAATGCGATAAGATCCTCAACGAAGCACTTGTTGATGACCTCTAATACCTTTTTTGCATCATAAAATGATACAATCCAAATAAATGTCAGTACATTGAATATACTGGTATGTAAAATAGTTGGAAAGAAAAGGACATACTCAAAGATACTCAAAGCAAGTAACTCAACTCAAAATAAATTCAATTCAACTCAGTAAAACATGCAAGTTTAATAACATAGTCATGCTTTGAAAATTAAACTTGATAGTATGTAGCTCACTCCAAATCATCCAAATTGAATAGTAAAACAATGCTCCTAAAAGAAACTCTAGTAATGCGACTCAGTCAAATCAGTTATGCAAAGTCAAGGAGTTTCTCTAACCAACAATACTCTCAACACCATAGCTGTTGATGCATGAGGAATGTGATGTCGTTGCTCATCCGTCCAATACTTGCCAAGGTAATAACGTTCAACTCTCTCTCTTTGATCACAATCATTATCCATCTTTTTGGGACTAGAGTTGTTAGAGTTAATTGCACAACTATCTTACGTTGGCAACGTATAGGGTTTGAGATAATGATACTCTTACCCAACTCGGTGCTCAATACTACTCCCAAAACATTCTCTTTTTAAATCTCATTCAAACTTATCTCAAACATCATCATTTTCTTCTTCCATCAATAAATATATTTTGAAAATTTAATTTACACCCTCATCAAATATTTACTCAAAATATCATTAAACTCAATGCTCAATTTCATCAAACCTCATCAAAACATGCATCATCTCATCAAAATATTTTCCTCAAAATATAATCCTGTGGACCTAATAAAATACATATATGATGCTAGTTTATATTACTCTTTCATCAATGCATAAAAAAGTCATCATCTTTATTCTCAATATGCAAAACTTTGATTTTTAAAATAATACTTTTTGTTAATGCATGAAAACCCATCAATCTCAACATCAAACAATGTATAGAAAAGCCATGATCACCAACTTCATTAGGGTTCATGAGAAAGTATCCATGAACAATGATTCCAATAATATAAGAAATAAAAATAACAATAATCTGAATGCATAAATATATCCGACTCAATGAAAGAGGAATTAACTCATTTAGAATTCAAGAGTTAGAGTAAAACTCTATTCGAACACAATTATGGAAAGTTAATATGTGGGGGGCATGGATGAACTCAGTCCAACGGTATGAGTAGCCTTACAGACTTGGAAGAGGAAAACCTCTTGAAGAAATCTTTGGTTTACCCTTGAAGATGAAGAACCTGATGTGCTTTTGAAATACAACACTTTGATACATAAAACTTGGAATTTTGTATGTTCTCAATGCGATGTTAGTAGGTTTGATGTGTTTTTATGCTTGTTTTGCAAGATTTCAGGGTTGACACTATTTTCGGGTTAAGTGTGCAAAAATTGCTGAAGTTGAAGATCCATGAGACCTTTTACAGATAGTAGAGTATTCTACGAGCTGTAAAGAGGGTTTCATGTGCAATTCCAGTTAGGGGTGTATTTATGAAGTAGAGTATACGAACATGTAGACGAGTCGTAGAAGACTTTACGCCGTAGACTTGGTGTCGTACCTGAGGATTAGAAGGTGGGGACTTGTTGAAAGTTCATCAGACGAAACTCCCTATGGGCCGTAGAGAGGTGTCATTGAAGACAGTTCCAGAATTAAAGCAAAAGTTTACTAAAGCCCAATCACAAGTTGTGAACTGTTGTACGACCCGTAGAATACCTCATAAGGTCTACCGACCCAGTTGTCCTATTTCGCTTTGATTTTATATTTTAAACACTATAAATAAGTTTTTTATGTTATTTTTCACAGAGAATGAGGAGAATGGAGAGGCAACAACAGAGAAACATTAGAGAGTTAGAGAACAAAGAGGGAACATTAGAGAGTTTGAGAAACACATGTAAAACTTTATTTTATTTTTTTAATTTCAATCTTGTGATTCTCATTAAAGAGTTTGGACTCTTGTGCTTGATTCTCTTGTGTAAGTGTCCAATCATATTATTTAAATTCATAAGTCTTGCATTTATATTGATCATAAGTAGCTAAATCCACAACTAGGATTGTGGGAACCATGAAGAACTAACAAAGTAAAATCGGATAATTCGTAATTCTTGAAAAGAGTGTATGCATGTCTTAATTAATTCTCTTCGTTTTGAATGCTTTCTAGTGGTGGCCATCATTAGAACCACATAGTGTTACTGACTAGATCAAGGTAGTAATGAATAGGAAAGAAGATTAAATAACAGGATTCGATTGATATTTCTCATCTGATCAAACAAACTGGGCCAAGGGGAGGTTATACTACAACAATAGGTAAATGTTAGTAATGTCGCATTACGAAGATGGACTAAATCACATAGTGAAATTCGCCTCTCGCCTGGGTCAAAGAGTTTGGTGAACTTAAAGAGTTTGGTGAACTTAACTTACCATTTTGCATAGTACAAACTGAAAAAGAATTCGATTATTTGGTAATACTGAGTTAGCGAATCATAGGAAACATAATACCCTAGTTACTCTTCATACTGGTTTAACACTTGTTTTAGTTTAGGATTACTTTTTATAATTTTTATAAACCCCCCTCCCCCCCTTTGGGGAGATAAGCTAGTTAATCAACCTGAATTGCAATTGAATTCTTCTAAATCTACCATATTCCCTGTGGGTCCGATCCTAACCTTGGTTGGGTTATATATCAAGTTCAAGTTAAAACTAAAGTTATAATGTGTTACCTATAATGACCATACTCATACAAATCTAACCTGCACGATTTCTATTCTCTACCCTTGTAAGGACTTTTCACTTAAAAGACGTTACTCCTTCTCACCACTCCAACACACCTACTCGAAACCCTTACCCAAAAGGTCACGAATAGCCTACTTCAATCACTTACATTAGGAACATCACACATTCAATCCCATCGTTCTAACCAGGTCAAAATCTCTTAAAAATCTTCAAGCCTACCGTAGCACACCAACGCCCACAATTGCATTAACCCTTACCAAGAGATATACCTATGTTCTCTTATCTATCTATTGCACACACATCGAGATTTCATCTCGCTCCTCCTCCATATCTATTACCTTAAGTAGAATTAATACAACATCATTATCATAATCAAGAACACTCACACTCTCTCATCATCCATCACTCATCTACTATCATCAACATTACTATCAACACCAGAAAAAAAGATCATTGAAAGAGCTTAGAACAAAAGATCATAAACATGATTCATTCAAGGAATTTGATCTTAGAATATTCATAGAGTAATATGATCTCCCTCATCTTTTAAGGCTCATTCTGAGTTCATGGAAATTCAAGTTATATCTCATTTAACATAGGGCTAGAAACTTTTAGTTCTTAGATAAAATCAGAATTACAAAATGAAATTACCACTTCTCATCCTCAAAACTCTATATGAATTGAATCAACATGAGGTACATGATTCTAGGATATGGTCATGGCACTCATACTCAAGATCGGAATAAGGTATCACCTCGACTGAAGTATAAGGAACATATAGATGGAAGAGCATTGATGTCACATCCTGATTGACTTATCACTATCAAAAGCTCAAGACCCACTTTGGTTCATTACCTCATTATCTCCCTCCTTAGCTCCAAGGTCATCTGTCTAAGTCTACAAATTGATTCCCTTTAGTAATCTATAAGTACAGTTCTCCACATGCTCAGGGCATCACTATCCACAAGATCATCTTAAACTCTTCTATTATACTATACTTAAAGATATAAAATTACTACTAGGACTTTCTTCTGAGATACCATTCCTAGCTTTCTTTTTGTCTTTATAGGCATCTTTCTACACTTGCTACTCTTATTAGCTTACATAGTCTACTCCATATCGACAACTCAATTATACTATCTAGGTTTCCATAGCAAGTCATAACTTAAAGTTTTCACAACTTCCTAAAAATTAAAACTTGAAACCTAGTGCTAACATGTGCATCATATACTTCTCTTATATTATACCAACTTATAGCTACTAGGTAATAATTTAGGAACGTAGGCCCGCTAAAATCTCATAGCGGATACTTGATCAACATACTCCCTTCATAACTCAAGTACCATTCATCCATTCACTATACATCCTTATCTAGCTAAGCTCATAATTCTATGAATCTCATGAGGCTCTCACTTCAGTATCATAAGTCTAGTTTAGATCTATCACATTGAAAGCACTTTGTTCCCCTAGTCAACATCTATACTTCGTCCTCACTAATACTCTGAAACATCAACATAAACTTCTCTCTAGGTTGAACAGACTCCAATTCATCTTAATAATGATTCTTTCTCTATACCTCATTATGAAAATTAAGAGGTACTTACTACTCTTTCGTCAAAAGTTATGGGAATCAAATCATCACCACATTACCTACCTAATGGGCATATAACTTTAGTTACAAGCCTCAATCAACCAATACTCTTACTATATGATCTGCTTCTCTCCATGATCGTCCTTCTAACTCTAGGTCGACAATTCTACTTATGGTTTACAAGACCTCAAATCACACTCTTAGGTGGTAATATTAAACTTTTAGATACATACGTTTCTCTCCCATGAATAACATCAAAAGCAAGTTTCAGATAAGAGAGCCTAAGATGCATCTTGATTTGCTCAACTAAGTCAACCATGTGATAGATTGACACAGAACAATCTCTATAGACCCTCTCATCTAGAATAGTGTCACCAACTGGAGTAGATACACTGAAAGGTTCGGAAAGATACTCGAGAGATTTATCAAATCTACTAGCCATATAAGGAGACACAACCAATAGGGTGGCACCAGGATCCATCAACATATAACAACTAAAAGTAAAGAGTTGAATCATACCTGTCACAACATCTGGAGAGAAATCTAGAGGGCCTTCCTGATCTTGGCGACTACCCATGTCATGCAACTGGTTTATGGCCCTGCTAGTGCCAGAAGTAGCATCTCTCTAATTTTCTCTAACTGGTGTGTCGGTGTAGAAGATTGGGCTTTGTTGGCCCAGTTTGGACAATCCCTCTGATAGTGACCCTCTTGGCCACACTTATAGCATTTCTTAGTACCCTTTTAATAAGTTTCCAAATACTTGGTTGAGCTTTATCAAGCATCACTAAAGAAGAAAGAGAAATTTCGAAGTAAATTTTTATCTCTAAAAATCAAGTGGATATCATACAATTCGATGTAACGAATTACTTCTCACACCCTAAAAGAAAGATAAATCATATCATACAATTCGATGTAACGAATTACTTCGCACACCCTAAAAGAAAGATAAATCATTTGATTGGTGATGGTTCTATGGATAAAGTATTTGATTGGTGATGGTTCTATGGTGTGGAAGAATGAATAGTTTCTAGTTCTATTGAACTAAAAGGGTAAGATATCAAGGTAAAGTTCTAAACACTATGATAATAAGATATTGAGTTCAATCCTCATTGAAAATAATTCATAATAATTCTGTTGAAAATGCTTCATTCTCTAAAATGAATGTGGTAACGGTACATAATGTCTGAAAGAAGACAAGTGATTGAATCATGCACATGAACATGGAATGAGGTACTAAGCTATCATAAATTGATACACCAAGATGATTGTCTTCCATTCTTGAAAAGTGAGATCTTTTTGATAAGTACTACAGACACAGATCCATTCTCTGAAGTGAACATGATGGTATTCAATAAAACTTCTTAACATGAATGTAAACTTTATTGTGATAGGATTACAACTCATCTCCAGAAGAGAGATAGAGTAATTGAGAAGAAATAAATGAAAATTACTCTCTTAGTAATAAATTTGAAACCTGTTTATGTAATAGTAAATTAGAAATTTACTAAAGCAAAATGCACGTATGGAGTTTACTTATCAAAAATATATTGAAGAAATACAAGCTTCTTCAAAATTGTGTGTTCTCATGATAAGTTGATTGGATCAACTAATGTTGGGACTGAATCCCCTAAATTTTGAAAGTGTAAAAGGTGAATATGGACCCATTCACGGTCATATGATATATAAAATAGATGCATCAATAAGATAATCACATGTTTATTTATTGTCAACTTGGAGTTTAACATTCGTAAAATTATTGGTGCAAGATAATTGAGTTAAGAGAATAACTTTCAGAACACATAATCAAGATAATTCATTTCGATAATATTGATAAATATCCCAGCTGATTGATGCTAAATGCCTTAGATAAATGGTCAATCATTGCTTATGTGAACAAATCTTTATGGTCTAAAATATGATAAATTGTAGATAAAAATATGCATTAGTCTAATGCATTATGATCAATTTCCCCCCTAATTGGTACATGGACAAGGACCATATAATTTCCATTTAATAATTTTGAGGGTGAAAAACAAAACTATACAAGATTTTATGTGAAATTACAAGGCCCATACTGACATTTTTTTAACTACATATATATAACAACTTTTATTACAAACTAAGTAAGAGATGGTGTTTCATAGTAATAAATATTGATGTGATTGATGTTGGGAAGCCAAAAAATAAAATAAAAATAGTACTAATCGGTCTTGGGCATTGTGAACACCAAAATAAATTTATTTATAGTAGGTGGTGTTAATTAATTGTGATGTAATATGAGTTGAAAAAGAAATATATGAATAATTTAAAAAATATATTATTAATGGTACATGTCGTCCATTTTACTAGTAAAATGGATCAACTAGATGATGCTTCTTTGGTAGGAGTATGTACTTTCTTTATTTTTTGATTCTTTATAATAAAAAGGGCATTTGTCTCACCTAAACCAATCAAATTAATTTATTTGATTTGATGACACATTAAAGAGCTATTTGTTGGTGGCAACCAGTGTACGTATTAACATTACTCACAAGTGGTAAAATTCTCATATAACAAAAAACTTTCTCTCTTTTTTTACATAGAAAGAGTCTTGCTCATGACTAAAAAAAAATAATACAAAGCATCTGAAGAATATAAAAAGATACTTAAGCAGATAAATTTCACAGATAACGATAAGTATGTGTCGATTTTGATAAAATATGATAGTAAATGGGACATAACAAGCATGTAAGTATTACAAATTATTTTTTAAATTTTTTTTGGTTGTTGGCAATACAAACGATTTGTGTTAATTGTATTTTGTATATAAGTCGAAAGAACTTTATAATAACTTTTATTTATTTGGTTATTTTTATATTGGAGAAAAAGTATAGGTGTAACTATTATTATTATTATGAGAAATTTTGTCATTATTTATTTATTTTTTTTTATTCTGGTTAATGGTGTTCATGCATTAATTGTTGCTTAACTAAAACTTTATAAAAAATTTGTATTTTTTTGGTTATTCTTATATTGGAGAAAAGATATACATGTAACGATTATTGTTGTAATTAGAAATTTTGTCATTTCTTATTTATTTATTTTTTATTCTGGTCAATGGTGTTCATACATTAATTGTTGGTTTACTGATGAGTGGTTAATGTAGTGGTGAACGTTAAAAGTGCTAGTATAAACAACAACATACCCCAGTGCCTCAAAAGGCTCCCGCTCATTGCGGGGTGAGGGGGGGTCGGATGTACGCAGCCTA
>JAOTQR010000007.1:6509520-6534591 GCA_025774065.1 Solanum ossicruentum | reverse complement strand
ATGTTGGTCTTTAGAGTTAATGGTTGTATAAGGTGCCTAATCGGCACTAGCCACGGCCCCTGGGTTGGGTCGTGACATTGATAAAGATGATTGATGCCAAGCTATTACCAACTACATGTGTTATGAGAAACTTCTCGAAGATACAAGGAGAAGGACCAACCTTTGGCATTGGGTGCCCCATTTTCTTTACTTCAAGGACACATTATATAGGAGATCATTTGAGGGAATGCTCTTGCAGTGTTTAGGGGGAGGAAGAAGTGGCTCAAGCCTTTGCAAGAGGCACGAGTATGTGGACCACATCAGCCTGGACCACAACTCCACTTTCACAAAAACATAATGAGGTATTATTTGCTAACTATAATGAGAGATTACTTAGACTAAGCTCGAAGGTGCAAGGCATGCCAATTTCATACATCAACCACCTAAAGTTTGACACCCAACTATTGCATCGTGCCCATTTGATGCTTGGTGATTGGATGTTGTTGGTCCACTACCAAAATCTTCTAATGGTCACTTGTACATATTAGCTGGGATAGATTACTTCTCAAAATGGACCAAGTTGTAGCTCTTAAAGAAATCAAGAAGGAGAATGTTGTGAATTCATTCGAGTGAACATTGTCTATCGATTTGGCATTCCATGATACAAAATAACGGACAATGGCAAGCGATCTTTGATAACAAGTTGATGAATAGAATATGTGATCTCTTTATTTTAAGCAACGGAAATCCTCTATGTACAATGTTGCTGCCAATGGTCTAGCCGAGGCGTTCAATAAGACTCTGTGAAATCTATTGAAGAAAGTTGTCTTTAAGTCTAAGAGAGATTGGCATGAAAGAATGGAAGAAACTTTGTGGGATTATAGGACAACATACCGTACACCAACTAAAGAAACCCCATACTCACTTGCTTTTGGAGTTGATGCAGTCCTGCCACTTGAGCATCAAATACCTTGCTTGAGACTAGATATCCAAGAAGGGCTCACTGAAGAAGAAAATGCTCGACTACATCTTGCTGACTTAGAAGCACTTGATGAAAAGAGATTAGAAACCTAACAAAACCTTGAATGTTATCAAGCTAGTTTGTCTCATTCTTTCAACAAAAAAGTTCATTCGAGGTGTTTTCAAGTTGGAGACCAAGTCCTTGCAGTAAGAAGGGCCATTATCACTTCATGTAAGTCCGAGGGCAAATTTACCTCGAAATGGGATGGACCATATGTAGTACAAGAAGTATACTCAAATGGTGCTTACAAGCTTGTCGATGCATATGGCATAAGGATCGGTCTTATAAATGCAAAACCTTTAAAGAGGTACTATACTTAAGGAAAATGATGCTCCTTGAAGTATGAGTATAAAACTTTATGCTACTCCTGGCCCGCAAGCGCATAAATTATGTGTGGCACCCCCAAAAAAAAGGTCTGCTAGGCTAAAAATCTTGAAAGATGCAACCTAGGCAAAAGTTAGGACAAAATAAAACTACCCCAGAACTACATTATCACTTGATGTCACGGTCTAAGCCTAGGTCCTAGATGTGATACGATGCAAGGGGAACCTGAAGGGACCCCAAGCAACCCTCTTAGAACATCAATACACATCCTTGGTCGCGAAAGCAATAAAACAAGCATCAAGAGATAATAAAGTAGGACAATCGGGACTAAGGGAAAGCACTTTCATATCATAGACATCAAGAACAATAAGTCAAGTCTCTGCGCACAGATACATAATATTTCCAACAAACACCTCTAATACATAGATAAGAGCGGGGGCCAAGACAAAGCAACCGGGTTCACCCTCATAGCCAAAATAGAACATAAGGTAGAATGTCTCAATACATAACAAGAGCAACATAGACTAAGGTCCCTGAAGTGGAGGACTCAACAACTAGCTTGAGTAGTATCGAACTAGCCATATGGAGGATGATAATCAACTTGCGTGTCGATTCCTACATGGTGATATCATATAGGCAAGAGTATGCATTAGTACATTCGAATGTACTAAGTATGTAGGATATAATGCAACAAGAATTAGGCAGCATAGTCAAAATGCATAATAATAAGCAATAGGCATAACATAACAATATGGCATGTATGATCAATGCATAAGTAAAACATGCTTAAGTAACTCATGCTCATATAGAATATCATATAGAAGAGACCAAGATAGATTTTCAAGGTACAAACCCCTTGGTGGTTGGTGATGGTTTCACCCCATCACCCTGGCGGTGTTGTATAAACCCCTCACATGATTGATTATAATCACACTTTATCACTACAGTGGTGAAGTACAAACCCCTCACATGGTTGATAAGTACAAACACCCACCTCGGTTACTCGGGCTCTTATCCCCCAGATCAAGTATGGTCTAATGCAACACTTTATATAGAGTATATCATATACATAAACTCATTTCATCATCGTATAGTCATTAATATCATATCTCATGCTTTGGACCTTTAACTCCTCAAAAAACCACATCCGGACAATTTATCAAACACTTGGAGGGTGTGTAATGCTAGTATAAAACCATGAATATAGAGATGAAATCATGCAAGAAAATCCATTGTAAAACCATCAATCAAGACCTTGCAACACCCTTAAGCAATATACATCAAAAACCCTCATCAAATTGTATAATAGAGCCAAGATTTATAGCTCAAAACATGGCAAAACAGTCACAACTTTACATAGCTTTAACATAGTATGCAGTGAATTTCATAATAAGCAAGAACCATTTGTACGTAAAATTTAAATCATGCAATTTGGGTAAAAGGAGGCTTGGGTATCATGGGTGAAAGGAACAAATGAAAGAAGCTCACATACCTTAGCTTTGAGATGATCTTGGTGAAGATTGGAGATGGAGACTTGAAGCTTGAAGAAGAACCTTGAAGGAAAACCTTAGCTTAGAATGAGGGTTTGGGACTTGAATTTGGGAGTGAAAATATGGATAAGTGTTTGAGTGAGTATTGGGGAATGTTTAGGATGATATGAGGGTGAAATAAGGTTAAGTATAGGTAAAAACACGTTTGGGAACACTTAGGCCCAAGATTCAAAAGCCTTAGACCGAGATAGAAATCACTGGCAACAAAATACATAGGTCAGTGTCTGGTCCACGATGCAGACCTGTCACAGAGGTCAAATTAACACATGTCCACGACAGTTGCATATTGCGATGCTGTCGCGGATCGATTCTGGATAAGAAAAATTATGAAAACTGAAATTGCTAATTGCTTGCTCTTAAATAAGGGTTAGACCCTTTTTCCCCTAATTTTGACCCCTTGAACAAGAATATGAAGTTGAATTTTCGATATGGTGCATGGATCTTGAGATATATGGAATATAAAATTCTGGGCATTTTGAGGTACATTTGCGGGCACTTTTTTAGGTCATTTCAATCTCATCCTTGGGAACATTCGTCCCCTAATGTAAAAGAGATATACAAAACAAGAGTAATCAAGAATAAATCACCCCAACAAGAATGCAACATTATATTTAAACACCATTTTCAAAACCTCTACATAAGTGTAAAATCATCATAAATTTGTCAACTTAAATATGAATCCATATGAATGACATAGGGGCTGAAACATAAGACTTGAATTCACATAGAGGACTTATAATTGGTACCTTAGGCTTGCATGGAGTGAAAAATATAAGAATACTGTTTTTGCATGTCCGCTTTCGGCCTCCCAAGTAGCACTTTTGATTTGTTGGTTTCTCCAAATGACCTTAATAGACACCACCTCCTTATTCCTCAATCTCTTCACTTCTTTATCTAAGATCTGAACTGGAACCTCCTCATAGGTCAAGTTATCCTCAATAATACCTACAACATCAAGAGGCACAATAGCATTAGGATCACCAACACATTTTCTTAACATAGAGACATAGAACACTGGGTGAACCAAATTCATTTCACTAGGCAACTTCAACTCATAAGCTGCCTTGCCAACCCTCTTCAAGACCTCATAAGGACCAACATATCATGGACTCAACTTCCTCTTTTTACCAAACTGAACCACACCTTTCATTGGAGAAACTTTCAAATAAGCTCAAACACCCACTTTGAATTCAAGGTCTCTTCTTCTCACATCGACATAAGATTTATTATGACTTTGGGCCCTCTTCAACCTTTTCCTAAGCATCCTAACCTTCTCAAGAGCCTCAATAACCAGATAATTCCAATAAATCCACCTCTCCAACTTCAAACCAACCAACAGGTGATCTACAACATCTCCCATAAAGAGCCTCAAAAGGAGTCATACCGATGCTAGAGTGGTAGCTAATGTTGTAGGCAAACTCAATCAAAGGAAAATGGTCATCCCAACTACCCCTCAACTCCAATATATATGCCCTAAGCATATCTTCAAGGGTTTGAATTATCCTTTTGGCTTGGCCATCCGTTTGAGGCTGAAAGGTCGTATTAAGATGAACTTTTGTACCAAGACCCCTTTAAAAAGACCTCCAAAAGTGTGAAATGAATTGGATTTGATATGATGGACAAAGCAACCCCATGCAACCTCACCAACTCATGGATATACAACCTTTCATACTCTTCAGCCCCACATGTGGTCTTAACAGGTAGAAAGTGAGCCGATTTTATCATCCTATCAACCACCATCCAAATGGAATCAAAACCTTTTCTAGTCTTGGTCAACCCAATCACAAAATCCATATTAATCACCTCCCACTTCCAAGTAGGAATCTCTATGTCTTGGGTTAGGCCACCCAGCCTTTGATGTTCGTCTTTGACTTGTTGACAACTATGGCAATCGAAAACGAACTTGGCAATATCCCTCTTCTTACCTCCCCACCAATACACATCTCTCAAGTCTCTATACATTTTGGTGGAACCGAGGTGGATAGAATAAGAAGAATTATGGTCTCATCTAGAATTTTCTCCCTCAAACCATCAACACAAGGCACACACAACCTACCTTAGTAACTAAGGGCACCATCCCCCTCTTGGGAGAAAACCTCTACATTACGCTCTTTCACCAAGGGCCTTCAATTCAAGTAAGGAGGAGTCAAGATCTTGCTTTGCTATCACCTCATCACACAAAGAAGACTTAGATGCATCAACAACCACAACACCTCCATCACCAACCTCTTCCAACCTAACCCCCATTCTATCCAATTGATGCACCTCCCTAGCCATCTCCTTACCACCACCATCAACATGGGCTAGGCTACCCATAGACACCCTACTCAAAGCATTCGCCACCATATTTTCCTTGTTCGGGAGATAATGCACACTCATATCATAGTCCTTGAAAAGTTCTAACCATCTCCTTTGCCTCAAGTTGAGGTTTTTTTGGGTGAAGACATATTGGAGGCTCTTGTGATCAGTGAACACATCAACATGCAACCCATACAAGTGGTGATGCCAAATCTGTAATGCAAACACAACGGCGGCTAACTCTAGATCATGGGTAGGGTAGTTCCTTTCATGTACCTTGAGTTTTCTAGAAGCATAAGTTATGACCTTACCATTTTGCATCAACACACAGCCCAAATAAACCCGGGAAGCATCACAATACACCACAAATCCCTCAAGCCCTTCCGATAGTGACAATAAAAAAGCGAACACAAGCTTGTCTTTCAATATTTGGAAGCTCCTCTCACATTCATCGGTCCACATAAACTTAACCTTCTTTTGAGTCAATTTTTTCATAGGGGCAGCAATGGAGGAGAACCCATTCAGAAACCTTCTATAATAACCCTCTAGGCCCAAGAAGCTCCTAACATCCGACGGGGTCAATGGTTTAGGCCAATTTCTAATCACATCAATTTTCTTATGATCCACTTTTGTACCATCCCCCGACACCACATGACCTAAGAATGCAACCTCCTTCAACCAAAATTCATACTTGTAATATTTGGCATACAATTTCTCCTTCCTCAATCTTTGTAACACAACCCTCAAATGCCCCATATGCTCCTCCCTACTATGTGAATAGATCAAAATATCATCAATGAAAACCATAACAAAGAAACCAAGGTAAGGCTTGAAGAACCTATTCATTAGGTCTATGAAGATGGCCAGTGCATTGGTCAACCTAAAAGACATCACAACAAACTCATAATACACATATCTAGTCTTGAAGGTCATCTTAGGAATATCACACTCCCTCACCCTAACTTGATGATACCTGAACCGAAGATCAATCTTAGAGAGGAATCTATCCCCTTGCAATTGGTCAAACAAGTCATCAACCCTTATAAGGGGATACCTATTCTTGATGGTGACCCTATTAAGTTGTCATTAGTCAGTTCACATTCCAAGGGACCCATCCTTGTTTTTCAAAAATAACACCGAAGCACCCCAAGGTGATTGACTAGATCTAATAAACCCCTTTTCCAACAAGTCTTTCAATTGCTCCTTTAACTCTTTCAACTCCGCCAGGGCCATATGGTAAGGGGAAATAGAGATAGGTTGAGTATTGATGAGAAGGTTTATGCCAAAATATATCTCCCTTTCGGGAGGGACACAGGGAAGGTCATTTGGGAAGATATCAAGAAACTCATTTACAACCGAAACCGACTCTATGGAAGGGACTTTGGACTCCACATCTTTGACCCTCACAAGATGGTAAAGACATCCCTAAGAGATCAACTTACGGGCTTTAATGTATGAAATGACTCTACCCTTGACCACCATATCTTGACTCTCCCACTCAAGGACGGGTTCATTTGGGAATTGAAACTTGACCCTACTAGTTCTACAATCAATAAAAGCATAGTAGGCATGCAACCAATCCATCCCAAGAACGACATCAAAATCTACCATATCTAATTCAACAAAATCACAAGGCGACAACTTATGCAATATGCAAATAGGACAACTTCTATAAATTTTCCTAGTAACAATAGAGGCACCAATAGGAGTAGACACTTCATATGACTCATGCAACAACTCAAACTTAACATAGAACTTCTTAGCAACAAAAGGGATAACAAAGGAGAGAGTGGCACTCGGATCAATCAAAGCATACACATCAAAGTCAAAGATTTTCAACATACTGGTAATAATATCGGGAACCTCACCAAACCCCTTGCCTCCTATATAGAGCATAAAATTGATTGTGCCTTGGGGCACCACCTTGAGGACCACCTCTATCTAATGGAATTGCATTTGCACCTCGACCCTTGACACAGTTTCTTGGGCAATCCACCTTCTTGTGAGCAAGCTCCCCACATTCATAGCATGTATTAGAACACTTCAAACATGGGCCTCCATGACTCCTTACACATTTAGGGCATACATCATTAGGAGCCATACAACCGATTCCTTGAGGCTTAGGGAAGTCATTGGCAAACTCCATATTAGTAGTATGAGTAGGCCCTTTGCCTTGAAGAAATCTAGCACCCTTTTGGAATTTATCCTCAAATCGGGCCCTCTTGGCCTCATGCCCCTTTCTCTTCCTCAACTTTTCTTCCTCTATTTGTTCAATGTATATCATCAATCAAGACAAATCCATGCCAGTAATTAGCATGGCATACTAATATTCTTCACTTACCAAGTCGGAGACCCCCATCACGAACTTATTCATCCTAGATCTATAATCGGTCACCAAATGAGGATCATATTTTGAAGTTTGTTAAACTTGAGGTCAAACTCTCTCACACTAATAGCACCTTGTTTCAAATTCATGAACTCTACCATCTTAGCTTCCTTAAGCTCAAGAGGGAAAAACCGATTAAGGAGAGCCAATTTGAACTCTTCCCAAAGCATCACATTACCAATTCCCTTCTTACCCTTCCATTGATCATACCATATTTAGGCTACCCCTTTGAGTTGGTATGCCACCAACTCCGCCTTTTCATTTGGCCCAATACCTATGATATTCAAGATTTTGTAGATATCATCAATGAACTCTTCTGGATCTTCATCTACCTTTGACCCATAGAATACCGGATGATTCATCCTCATGAAGTCTCTTACCGTAGCTCCCGGGATAGTAGCATAAGGGGCTTGGGCCCCTTGATTGACTTGGTTGGCCACAACTTGGGCAAGCATAGTGATAGTATCCCAGAGCTCACCATTGGTGGGTTGCTCCTCGGGAGTTTGGGCCCTTCTTCCTCTAGTGTTTGGCATGATCTAGCATAGCAAAGAACAATACTTAGGGGAAAAACTTACCACAACTCTATAGCATGACTTAGGACATGAAGAAAGGAAACATTTCCTACAACGTCTCATAGCCTCCTATTTATAGTCATGGCGTGATTCACAACCATGAATAGGACTCTAATCGACGCGGTGTATTGGACTCCGAGGATCTATTAACCTAGTGCTTTGATACCTAGTTTGTCATGATCCATGCCTAGGGCCTAGATGTGACACGATACAAGGGGAACCCGAAGGGAACCCAAGCAAGCCTCTTAGAACATCAATACACATCCTTGGTCACGAAAGCAATAAAACAAGTATCAAGAGATAATAAAGTGGGACAAACGGGACTAAGGGAAAGCACTTTCATATCATGGACATCAAGAACAATAGAGTCAAGGCTCTTAGCATAGATACATAATATGTCCAACAAACACCTCTAATACATAGATAAGAGTGGGGGACAAGACAAAGCAACCAGACTCACCCTCATAGTCAAAATAGAACATAAGGTAGAATGTCTCAATACACAATAAGAGTAAAAATACCTATACTTAGTCTTATTTCATCCTCATATCACCCAACTCATTCCGCAATACTCACTCAAACACTTATTCAAGGTCCCCAAAGTAGAGGACTCACCAACTAGCTTGAGTAGTATCGAACTAGCCACATGGAGGAGGATTATCAACTTGCGCGTCGATTCCTACATGGTGATATCATGTAGGCAAGAGTATGCGTTAGTACGTTTGAATGTACTAAGTATGTTAGATGCAATGCAACAAGAATTAGGCATCATAGTCAAAATGCATAATAATAGGCAATAGGTATAACATAACAATATGGCATGTATGATTAATGCATAAGTAAAACATACTTAAGTAACTCATGCTCAAATAGGATAATATATGTGTAGAAGAGACCAAGCTAGATTTTCAAGGTACAAACCCTTGGTGGTTGATGATGGTTTCACCCCATCACCCTGGCGGTGTGGTATAGACCCCTCACATGGTTGGTGATAATCATATCTTATCACCTCAGTGGTGAAGTACAAACTCCTCACATGGTTGATAAGTACAAACCCCCACCTTAGTTACCCAGGCTCTTATACCCCCGGATCGGGTATGGTCTAATACAACACTTTATATAGAGTATATCATATACATAAACTCATTTCATCTTCATATAGTCATTCATATCATATCTTATGCTTTGGACCTTTAATTCCTCAAGAAACCACATCTGGACATTTTATCAAACACTTGGAGTGTGTGTAATACTAGTATAAAACTATGAAATATAGAGATAATCATGCAAGAAAATCCATTGTAAAACCATCAATAAGCACCTTGCAATATCCTCAAGCAATATACATCAAAATCACTCATCAAATCTTACAATAGACCCAAGATTTATAGCTCAAAACATGAAAAAATAGTCACAACTTTACATAGCTTTAACATAGTATGCAGTGAATTTCATAATAAGCAACACTCATTTGTAAATAAACTTTAAATCATGCAATTTGAGTAAAAGGAGGCTTGGGTATCATTGGTGAAAGGAACTCGTGAAAGAAACCCACATACCTTAGCTTGGAGATGAACTTGGTGAAGATTGGAGATGGAGACTTGAAGCTTGAAGAAGAACCTCGAAGGAAAACCTTAGATTACGATGAGGGTTTGGGACTTGAATTTGAGAGTGAAAATATGGCTAAGTATTTGAGTGAGTACTGGGGAATATTTAGATGATATGAGGGTGAAATAAGGCTAAGTATAGCTTAAAACACGTTTGGGAACACTTAGGCCCAAGACCCAAAAGCCGTGGTTTGATATATAAATCACTGGCAATAGCATTTTTGTGTTATTTTCGTTCTTGATTATTATTTTCTCGATGCGAATTTTATCATCTATAGTACTGTAACATTTGTAAAGAAAAATTACAATAGCATGTCCATTATAGGTGTTACATTTGTTATACTATGTTCTCTTGTACTATATTTTTTTAGTCTTACCATTTGATTGATGTAGATGGTAAATGAAGATAAGGGTAAATCAAAAAAAGTCTATTAATCCAAAAAAAGAACATAAAGCTCAATACTCCTAGGAGGCCTACTAGGATCGTGATAGCTGACGAGCCACTGCAAGTTAATGTTACCCCACAGGCCTCACGTTCAGCTACTTGATCAGCACATTAGTCACATAATGCCTCTACTCGCCTGGCTTCACCTTCTGGTTATACTATTGTGGCACCCATCCAGGTTATCAAATAATACAAGGCTATTCACATCTTGGTCATGAGTCTACTATACCATCAGCTAGCTCTAGTTAGTGTAACAACCTTAATAATACTAGCAAATCAGTTGGACTTTCTAATCTTCACCTTGGGTCTAATGACTCAGAGTCTAATACGCCCACGACTCAGTACTCAAATGCACAAGGTCCACATCCAGGCGATAAAGACAGTACCTGGAGACTCATCATTGAGCCTGTAGGATACGGGTATGAGTTAACTATATATATTACATCTTCATCATTTATATTAAGAATTATATTTCAAGTTGAATTAATTTACTTTTTTACTTAAATGTTGTAGGATGCATCCGGATGAGGGGATGATACGTATTATCTTAAAGTGCATCGGAACCCACTATAATGGTTTGTATTCGAGTTAGAGTGAGATTCCAATAAATGCCCAGGGTTAGATGTTCAATGAATTCAAGGTAAGAATTTCTATTAATTAAATTCAAATTGTATGCATTTAAATTTACTATAATTTTTAGATTACATATTTTATTTTATTGTAGAAATATTATGTATGGGCTCCCGATCATGAGGAAAACATTCAAGGGAAACTTCAAGATGAAAGCTATAAAGTCTCTTGCTAGTATGTTTTGTGATTGTCAGAGATACAATAGAATTTCCAGCTTTGTAACGCCAGGTCAATGGACCAAGTTGCAAGAACATTGGAACACTGGTAAAAAATTTAAAATGAGAAGTAACATTGGAAAAAAGGCTCTCACATCAGAGAAGGGCGGCTCTCTACAGACTAGTGGAACCATTAGCCAGCTAACGAGAAAGAGTATAATGGTTTATTTTCTTAAATTCAATTAATTTTTTTTTCATTTTGGTATGTAATTTCTGAAGATTAATGATCATATTCTATATATAATGTGTATAGGAAAAAGAGTTAGGTAGACCAGTAGCTTAGGAAGAGTTATTTAAGGACACTTACATAAAGAAAAATACAGATCCCACAGAAGGAGAAAGATGGGTTAAGCCACGTGCTCAAGAGACATTTGAAAGAACTTCATGCAATTTTTCTTATATATATTACAATTTTTTTTAAGAGTTCTTCATTTAAATGACAGGAGAGGCTTATGCAAAAAGTTCAGAATTATCATAGAACTTTACATCCTGGAAGTCAAGACACACCGCTTACACAAGAACTTACAGAACAATTATGGCGAAAGAGTTTGGATGAATCAGTTAAAGGGGTTGTCTATGGCTACGCAGAAAAGGCCTATCAAGAGAAAAAGACTTGGTTTGTTGTTCATCATCCTTAGACATTGATGGTGTGGATAGAGTGACAGTGTCTAAAATGGAGGATTAGATATCTTTACTTACTACCGAACTTGTTGCAGCAGCAGAAAGAGAGGAGAAAAGAGATGCTGAGCTCGCTGAAAGAGAGAGGCAGAAAGATGAGAAGAATGCAACAACAAAGAAAGAAGAGGAAAAGAGATATGTGACGCTCCAAACTCAGTTGAAAACTCTTTTCGATTCAAGGAAGATTATTCCTCCAAGTCCTAGTGAGTCATCTGAGGAGAGTGATGGCTGTGAGGAGTAATTATATTTATTAGACAATCACACTTTTATAGTTTCTATACTTTTAAAATGTTTGATCATATAGTTTATTCTGAATGAAGTCAAGCTTAATTTGAATTAGTTCAACTTTACTTTAAACTAATATAATGTAAATATAGAAAACTATTGTGTTGATAGTTCTTTGGGCTGTTTTGGTTGAAATATGCAGGTGGGTAACAAAAATTGTAGTAATGTGATGTAGATTATTTTGCAGAAAATCGACTATTAGAGGTCGATATTGAAACAAAATAAAGAAAAATAATACCGACCATTGGAAGTCAGTATTGAAACAAAAAAAAATAATACCAACCACTGGAGGTCGATATCCAAACAAAATTAAAAAAATTATATCTACCACCAGAGGTCGATAAACAAACAAAATTAAAAAAATAAAAAGGATAATATCGACCTCTGGATATCAAAAATAAAATAAATATAAAAATAAATTATATTTTTAAATTTTCAACTTACAATTAAAATTGACTTTTAGAAGTCAGTATATATCGATCTCGGGAAGTCGCCATTCAAATGCCAAGCTTTTTCCAATCTTCGATCGAAAGTCGGTATTTAATCAATATTTTTGGCATATCGACTTTCAAAAGTCAGTATTTGGTGGTCGATATTTACAGTTTTTTTAGTAGTGTCATCTTATTTTTACTTACCAGATCAAGGGGGTAATGAATGGGAAAAAAGATAAAATAGTAGGATTCAACGTGATTACACTCATTTAATCAACCTGAACGGATCAAGGGATGGTTGTAATGGGACAAGGTAAGGGTTAGTAATGCGACATCCGTAGATGGATCAAGTCATGTGAAATTTTCCTAGTGTCGGGATCAAGTGGTTAGGAGAACATAACTTACCAGTTCTGCATGTTACACATTAGAAAAGGTTATGATTATGAGGTTATATGGCGTTAGAAATTCATGGGGAACACAATACCCTAGTTATTTCTCTCACCGAATTCATAACATTTGTATAGATTGCATGATCATCGTAGGTTTAATTACTTCTTTTACATTTAAACCCCCCTCTTTGGGAAATAAGTCGATTAATTCATTCTAATTGCTTTAATTACTTCACGTATAGACCATATTTCTCATTGGATGAACCCTAACCATTGTTAGGTTCTATATTTGAATCGACCACTTATACCTTAATTAAAATGTGTAGTTTAGACGTGATCATGTAGCAGCATAAAAAGTGTCACTCAAGTTTCTCCAACACTAGTAGGAGTCTCACCCAAACCCTTTCCAATATTAGTAAAATCTTCACCCTCCAACACTAGCAGGAGTCTCACCCAAACCCTCTCCAATACTAGTAAAATTTTCACCAACTCCTTCCCAACATCAACAAAAGTCTTACCCAGAGCAGGTTCTTGAGGTTGTGCAGTCTCTTCAACCCTATTAGTGATTTGACTAAATTCTTTATCAAAAGTAGTATTAGGTTCTCCGCCACATTATTTACATATTCAAGAGAAAGGGAGACAATAGGTTCTATAACTAAATGGATCACATAAAGTTCAATAATATCTTCATTTTTTAATTAAGCCACAATACTCATAATATTCCTATCACTTTTAATTTTTACAAAATAATGAGCTTGTGATCTAATATAAACAATACTAGAAGAACAATTATATTTAATTCTTTAACATAATCAACAAACTTAAAGTAAGAGAATTTGGCATTATCTACATTAAAACAATCACTGACAGTATCTTCTTTGTACTTAATATAAGATTTTTGTTGTAATTTTGTATCATGGTGAAGTTTCAAGGTGATGTACATAAAATTCATTACCAACTGAAAAGATTTAATAAAATCTAGCTTTAGATGTAGAAAATGTGGCTTGAAATTCATTGAATTTTTTTTTTAGGACATAATCCTAAACTCAAAAGCTACAGCCATCCAAATAAAAGTTATTAACTTGAGTAACTTTGTTCATCGAGAAACACCACAAATTCGAAACATTCCTTCACAAAGAGTTGAAATCAATTGAGATTATTTATAGATTAAGTTTAGTTAGTTTGTTGAGGTTTAGAATGATGATTAGATTTGGAATATAGGGGTATTTATTTAGAAAGTGGTCGAATTTTAGTTGAGAACGAGTGGATCACATATTAGTATAAAATTTATTAAAATATTTATAATGCATTAACTACTTGGACAAATGAAAATATACGTGGCTCAATAACATCTCGCCTTCAAGTTGGTTGGGTGATGAGAGAGTTGAAAAGAATCACTTAAAAAATATCAAAAGGATATTTAAATGTATGTATAGTTAAAGTTTTAAAGTAAATTTTACTATCAAATTTAATGAATTTTGATGTATTTACCTTAATTGTAGACGTAAATAAATTATGGCATAACTATATCATAATCTATCTATCTATACTACATTAAAAGTGTGAAGGTCCTTAGAAATTAAATGTTGTTAAAATTTTTTACCCTTCATTAAAATAGTCTTCTCCAAACAAAATCGTCTTTTACTGTTTATTCTAAATTACTATTAGTTTAACTTTATTTTAATATTTAAATTAAGAAGTCTTGTATATGGTAATAATAAAGTATATGATAAGTAATACTAGGAAAAACAATAATTAAGGAATCTTAAAATAAATGATAACAATAAAATATCTCTGAATAATATGATAAGAGAAAACTATTAATTAAATATTGAATAGATAACATAACACGATTTACACTTTTTTAATTGATTCTCAATTATTATTTTAGTTAAACAGTAATTATGATAATTATGGAGTATTTAGTGTTAATAAATATATTTTATCTTAAATAATTAAAATTAACTATTTTAATAAAGTAAACAATACTAGAGTCTAACACTTTGTGCGATTATTTTTAGCAAAGTAAATAACATTAGGAGTCCTCACACTACCATATGGGAGTTCTAACACAAGCATGTTGGATTCTTATTCCCAACACTCTTGTAGAATTCCTATTTTTGGTAAGATAATAACTACTCTAAAAATTTTCAAATTAATCACTTTTTGTCAATTTTGAATTATGGTAAATCACCATCACTAAAAGATATTCTAATTTTCAATAATTTTAATAAGTGATAAAATCTTAATATGTATTCCTTATAAAAGTTGCGTTTTAAACTTACATGTGATTTTAATAATGTCTTGATCTAGCATATAATTGTTCTAACAATAATATGTTTTGTATCTTCTCTATCTTTTCTTAATTATCTCAATCAACTATTTTCTTTCAATACAGTATTGACATGATTTATATTTATTTAAAAATATTTATATTCTAATAGCATCATTTTGATTTATGTTGCAGTATATTCATGCATTAACTCTATCTTTCAAATAAAATGATGAAACCATTATACTTAGGCTGTTTGTGAGAATCCATATTTTTTCCTTAACCAATGGTTATTACCATGTTTTCAGTTACTACATGATATGGTATGATTTGCTTTTGATTTTACATATTAAATTTATTTATATGGATCTATTTTAGTGATATATGTATTTATTTATTCAGTTTTATATAAACTTAAGTGTCTATTTGTGTACATTTAAAGTTGAAGACATAAATCTAGTTGAAATCAAGTTAAAAGACACATTTATGCATTATGCCTTTGAATAACACTATGAAAATACAGTGAGTAAAAAGGCTCGCGGGTAGGATGGTCAATTGTTGAGGTTTTGGGGTCATTAAGAGGTAGAAAGGAAATCCTGTAATAACAGAGACATGAAAATCCAAAATTAAAAATCAAACTGATTTGAATAGAATTAATTTGATTTGATTAGCATTTTCTTTGTTAAAAAATTGATATTTAATTTAATTATTGATTTTGAAATTTTATTTCTTTGATTTAACCAAACATGTTTATAATTGTTATGTGATGTAGGTTCATTGTTTTCGTTGTCCCACTATTTTAATTATTGTTGCTATTTCTTGTTACATTATTTTTTATGGGATTTCTTTAATATTTATTCTTTTAATAAGTATTTTTTATTTATTTTATTTAAGTCGAGAGTCTAAATGAAATAACTTTTTCATCTTCATAAGATAAAAACAAAATTATTAATTTTTAAAATTATGTACTCAATAATATAAGTTATTCATATAATAATTTATTTATTTTATATACAATTTTATAAATCAACGAATACATTCGTACAAAGTAAGAGTGCTATCTAAAAAAGTCCCAAATGACATGTCTCGATAGAGCACGTTTGAAAGCACCAAGGGGTCATATCATAAAAAAGGGATAAAATGAGATGGGGTGCAAAGTGCAAAATTAGACACACTAGAGGCGCAAAGTGCAAAGGAAGCAGCCCCATTTGTGGAGCGGCAAGAAGCCATTTTTGAACTTCAAAGAAACTCTAAACTCTCTCTCTTCAATTTGGTGTTAATGGATCCACAGATTCGTCACCGTATTCATGAACTAAGCACCATATAGATCTCATCCTCTCTCTCTTTCTATATATTAGTGTGTGTGTGGATGTATATGATACTTTTATTGGACAATTGTGTAGTGAACAAATCGGAGAGAAATGCAAGTTGCAATTGATCAATGGAAGGTGAGAAGGCGAACCTTCTAGGACCAGGAGCAGCAGCAGCGTCCAAGCCCGTTTCCATTCTTCCAATCGATCCGTCAGAATCCGCTAATGTCAGCCGTTCCCTTACAATCTCTTCAACAACAACCACGACGTCTTCCTCCTCATCTTCTCCACCGGACTTCCTCCGTCACATACAAGCAGCCTTCAAACGCCCTCGTCCTCGGGGTAACTATTCTCAGTGTTCCTCTTATGATGCCACTACCTTTTTACGGCTTTTTGATGCTATTATCCTTTCTAATATTTTCGCTACTTTAGGTTTACTGTTTTGAAGTGTTAGTTTCTAGGGTTATGGTGACATGTCCTATCAATTTTCTGTTAGTTTTGTACGTTTGAGCTATGAAAATGTAGTTTTCTGGCGTTTCGCCCTCTTGATGCCACATGTTTTGGTAACTTCAGTTAAGAGAAATGATAATGGGTAAAGGAGAGTAGAAGGCAGAAGTTTAACCTTTGCATGTTTTATAATGTAATCGAGTTTTATCTTCTTCTTGTGGGCTTGCTAAGACCTGCTTTTGCATTTTTTTAAAGGTAATCAATTTAAATTGTAGGATTTTAAGTGATACTTGTGTTTCTGTAGAGTTATCTGTCTGCTTCCTTTTACACTTTTCTGTTCGTTCTGCTAGTATAAAAGGCGCATGTATTAGTGAGCTTACCATATGATTATGTCATGCTTTTTCCTAGTTGTTGAGTTATTAGGTTCGGTATATTTTGGATGGAAGTCATGGGGGATTCTTGATTCATCATGGATGTTGTCCGTTCTCATCTTTTTTACTTTAGAAGTTTTTGTTGAAATATTGCTATTTCAGTTCCATGAATTTAAAAGGTTGTGGCCTAGGTTATTGAAGCATGTTATTTATTGTTGAAAAGACACATAAGGACTCTGTTCAATTGGAGTTTAAAGGAAAAAATGTAACTGAGTTACTAGTGTAATCAAAAGCAAAAAACGCAATGAAACTCTAAGGTCCATTGTGGCGTTAAGCACAAATAACGAGTGGGCTTTGATGGAAAAAAAAAGCATAAAGGTAGAAATATACAAACGTATAGTATGCTCACTCAAAGTCTAATAATCATAAGCATGAATGACAATTATAAGAACAAAGAAATTGAAAACAATCAGAAGCAGCCTATATTTTCTGATAATATTATGAAAATGTCTTGAGGGTATAGCCCAGGGCGAATAACATATAGAATCTGCAAAGAAAATTGCACTTTGTTTATTTGAAGCTATTTCAGGTTTACATGAATATGCTAAAGAGCTCTATCTACCCAGTCAATGAAGCTTTAAACCTGGAGGAGCTGGCTGATATCATGGGCTGTAACATTGACTCATTTCCTTTCACATATTTTGGTCTTACTCTGGGTGGCCAGTATAAATCCTTTGAAATTTGGACTGGGGCTATTGAAAAGTTTGAGAAGAGGTTGGCAACATGGAAAATGGCATACCTCTCCTGGTGGCAGAGTAACACTTGTTAATATTGTTCTAGACAACTTACCTACTCATTACATGGCCTGTTCCTAATGCCAACCGAGCTGATAGAATAGATTGATAAGTTAAGAAGGAATTTCCTCTGAGAGGGAAACAATGAGGACCAGAAATTTCGTCTCATCAAATGGGAAAAAACCAAAATACCAAGGAGGTCTTGGCATTAAGAACCTTGTTGCCCACTACAAAAGTATGATGATGAAGTGGCTTTGGAGATACAACATGGGAGAGGTAGGATTGCTGGAAAGATGTTTAAGTATGGAAGGCTGAATCAATGGTTCACAGATACCAGTACGAAGTGGGACAGTGGAAGGGTATTAGGATGTTGTGGGACACATTTGCTCAAAATGCTTACTTTGAATTGGGCAATGGTTCGCGTCTAACATTTTGGACAAACAAATGGCTTGGCAAATAGCACACTCTTCAGGAGGATTTCCCGGATTTGTTCAGAATTGCTGAAGATCCCAATTCTATTATTGCTTCTAATAGAGAAGGGATCAACTGGGACCTGATATTTAGAAGAAATATGCATGATGGGGAAGTGAATGATCTAGTAGATATTTTCGCGGGACTACAACATTGTCACAACTCACATTAATCCCCAGGCAGTTGATAAGCTCAAATGGCGACACCAAAAAGGAAGAGTTTATACAATCAAGGAAGGCTACCAACAATTATGCTCTAGAAACCCCACGATAGATAACTGGCACTGGAAACTCATTTGGAGGACCAAGATACCACCTAGGGCTGCTTGTTTTACCTGGAGAACTCTATGTGAGACATATCTTAGCCAAGACACTATAAAGAACAGGAAAATCCAGCTCCAAATAGATGATATATGTGCAAAGAAGAGGTTGAAGCTATCAACACCTTCTTCTTCAGCGTGAGGTGGCCTCAGAATTATGGAGCATGTTTTCTTGTCACTCTGATCTGAATTGGACGACACCCTTTTCAGTTAAGGATGCTTATGAGAGTTGGAGCCTATGGAGAGTTGACAAGCCATCAAGAAGATTTGGATCACGAGATCTGCTTGTATGTTTTTGTCATTTGGTGTATTTGGTTAGAGAGGAGTAGGCGATTGATGGGGAGTCAACTGCTTTAGGTTTTGAAGGCTAGGTGTATTGCCAATTTGTACCCTGTTGTTAATGAAGAGCAACTTCAGGATTTTGTTAGCTCACTAGTTCTGGCTTAGATAGTTTTTGCACTAGGCTAGAGATATTTTGTAAGCTCAAATGCCATATCTTATGATTCTTTCATCCTCTTGATGTTGTTGTTAATACCACTTTATCAAAAAAAATTGCACTTTGTCCTTCGCCCTATGGGTTAGCTCAATTGGCAAAGGTTGAGGGATTTGTGTCTTAGGTCACAAGTTATAGCCCTGTGCCAACGGAACTTAGTCCAGTATTTAAGTGGAGATAGGTCAAGAGGCAGGTCCATAATCCCTAAGTTTTGAAGGTTGTGGCTGACCCAAAAGGTTGGCTCCAGATGGATATCTCAGCCCATAAAGAAAATACCTCATTCTTGTGCTCAATCCAGAAAGCAATGTGTCTCTGTTGGGATAGCTTACGAAACATAGTGGTCTTAGTTGTCTTGCATTTGGATTCTGCATATGACCAGATGCCTGAACTCGCACCTCATTTTCGAGTAGTTATTTGAGATGCTTATGAGCAGTATTTCAAGATAGACATCATGTAAAGAGGGTAGATAGTATAAAAGATGACAAAGTTGTGCACCTTTTAAAACTAGTCAGAGAAAAAGTGGGTGCTCTGCTAGGGAATGAAGGGGATCATAGAAGCTCTCATGTTTTCTATTTTACAAATGTCTGACAGTCTTTGGTTTTGTGTTTTTTTGCATTGGCACCCTATCATCATTTCCATTAAGCTACTAGTAATGTTATATTGATATTTGTAGATATTGATTACTTCTGATTTCACCTAATCTTATCACTATAAATTTTACTAGCCTCCCAGCAGCGATCTTATCATCTTACAGTTACTGTATGTAAGCTATCCTTTTCCATTTTGAGTACATCTGTTGCATATATGTTTACTTGTTTAGAAATTGCTTTCTGTTCATCTAAAGTTGGTCTTCAAGAGTTTTTTGCTCCTCTTTTTTGTTGTCTTATTTTGTTTCCCTTTCCCCCAAAATTTTGGCGCTTGGCCATTTTGATTCACTTCTTGGTGATAACTTTAGGACACCTAACATGAATACTTTAGGTACAATGCAGTCAAATGGTATAATGCCAAGGAGATTGGTAGCTCCTCTGCGGCAAGCATCAAGAGGCTCTACTGTGAATACAGACTGTACAGTTGAAGCAAAGAAGACCCAAGATGAGATTCCCCTGAGTCACAGATTAATGGAATGTATTTCACAACCAAAGAACATCAGCTCTGATACTGTAGAAGCTCAAGAGGATGCATCTATGCCGCCTTCGGAGTATGGATCCACAGTAGACACACATGAAGAGAATTATAATTCATTCAATAGTTTGAGAGATCAACCAAGATCCTTCACTGGTCATAGAAGCAACATTACATCTGCTTCCTTGGGAACAGATTGTGAGCATGTTTTATTGGCTGAAGGGCAGAAGAAGGTCCATTTTGCTGCTGATAGCACTTCCAGGTCTCAGGGTAATGTAATATGGTCCATTTATGAACTCCTCTGGCTTCAATGCATATGACCATCTTTTCTCTTAGACATATCTTGAGCTTTTCCATATTTTGGCAACTGAATAGTCTTTTAGTGCTTATCTGTCAAACGAAAGGATGTCTTACTGGCTTACATATTACAAACTAGTCCTGTTTAGTTGTTTGCACATTATAGTGCATATATATGCTTTATGCAGGTGATAATGACCGAATGGTCACTGGAACAGAGGACTTGTTGTCTCATGTGAATTCACTTACATTGACAGAAATGGATTGGGATGTAGGCAATCAGATGGAGGCTGTCACCGCTGCTAGTCAAGTCTTGAAAGATCAAAATATTCATACCACAGATGTGGATGGTAACGGGAATTCCTCTCTATTGGTAAATAGAACATTAGGAGTTACAGATCAGATTCACCAATTCAGGAACTTCTTAGTGAATGATTTGAGCCACCCCATGACTCAAGCTTCAGTGGTTGGTTCAAGCTGCACGACAACAACATTGATAAACTCGACATCTGCTCCCATGCTAAACTCAACAACCTATTGTCCACAATCTCATCTTGCAAGCAACTCTATGGAGTCCCTAGGGGAACGTAAACTGAGATCTGAGCATCTGATGCAATCTTCTTATCCTTTTCCAAAGAATGAAAACAGGCTTTCAGCTGATCAGACAGCTATTGCTGTACCTAGTTCTACCCCTGAAACTGATTCAGAAGTTAAGAGACCTAATCTGGCTGAAGTGCCAAAGAATAGTAAGCTGATTAAGAGTGACATGCCTAATGATACTTCCCCTCTCGAGGACACCTCAGCCAAAGAATGTGTTACGGATATACAATCTGAAGCTCCCTTGTCAAAAGTTTCATCTTCCAACATGAAGGTGGAACCTTCTAAGTCTGAAAAGCAAGAAAAAAGTGTGGGTAGTAAAGCTACTTCTTTGTCTCGTAAAAAAGGTTACGATCCTGATACATTTTTCAAAGTTAATGGAAAGCTTTACCAAAGGCTTGGCAAGATAGGTAGTGGTGGAAGTAGTGAGGTCCACAAAGTCATTGCATCAGATTGCTCAATTTATGCCTTGAAGAAAATCAAACTTAAAGGTCGTGACTATGCTACTGCATATGGGTTTTGTCAAGAAATTGAGTATTTAAAGAGACTGAAGGGAAAGAACAACATCATTCAACTAATTGACTATGAGGTATGTACTTTACTATGGCGTTCATGATTTTCAAAAACGTAACCTTTACTGGTGTTGAACTCTATTTTACGTTTTGATTGTAGAGGTCAGGAGAAAATTTTCAAAATTTGTGGTAATTTCAGGGTGAAGCAATTGAAAAAGTTTTCAGAATTGGTGGTAAAGGGAAAAGAGTTGTATTTGCCCCTCTTACCATTGGAAAAGTTTCACATTACCCCTATCGTCATAACAATGACTCAAATTTCCCTTCATTAATTACGTCTGTTTTAGCTAGGGAATTTATTTTCCCCGGCAAAATCTCAAACAAATCGCATGTTCTCTTGTAGTAATTTTTCATTAGTCTTAAATAGGCTGGACTGAAGCTAGATAACATTTGATTTTCTATCTGGCCTAATCCAAGTGATTTTGGTATATTGTTGATTTCTAAATATTCATTGTTTCCTTTAATACTTGGAACATTAGGACCTTACCGGTGATCTTCTAGTCACATATGTTAGTAGTAACACTTTATTTGTGGTTGAGTTGATGGACATGAGCCAAACTAAAGGTTCTTACTTTTGTGTATAAAGACATGGCTATGCTTCAAAAAGAAATTTACTCACTATTGAAAATGATAAGGCAGTTAATATAGGGCCGATACTAGAATGTATATCTCAGACATGGTGACTGTTCTAATGTTCCTCTAGCTCGAAGCTAGTCCATACATCCACTAAAAGCATGTTTGGAAGCAGAAAGTATGATGTTCTTGAACATATCATGAATCCAACATATGTTCTTTTTCATATCCCAGTTATGTGTTAATATATCTTTTAAGACTATTGAAGGGTCATAGCTCGAGTCCCATCCATTTAAGACTAATGAAAATTGAATGATCAGCAGATGGTTTATGTTGGGGTGATGGTACATGTGGTGAAGGTGTTGTGTGTTGGTGACTTTGAGTGGTGGTGGAAGAAGGGTTTATGTGATGACTTTACATCCCATGTGACTAAAATGCATGGGGTTAACGAAGGACGTAGAAATTCGAGCCATATTTATGACTGTAGGGGCATATTGGACTGATATTACAATGAAGGGTAATATTGAACTTTTTCAAAAGTAGAGGGACAAATATGACCCTTTTCCCTGAAAAAGAAAGCCTTCTCAAGTGATCTCATATAGCTCATTTATCCCTCCATAGATGTTATTTGCACCTTCTGACGAATGTGGTTATTTCTAATTGTATAATCTTTTAAGATTGCACATCTATCTTAATGTCTATATCTTTTGGACACTCATCTTGTGCATATGTTAGGATCTTAGAGGTCTAACATTTATCCCATATAACATTGTTAATCTTACAAGTGTTTATCAAACTTGATTTTTACTTTTGGTAGGTATATTCCTATAACTCTCGAATAGAATTTCTCAATTTCAAACATCTTATTTTGATTATGTTCTTAGACTATCATCCTATTCTTCTCGAGCATCAAGCCTTGATGGCCGAATAATTTGTATATAGACTCCACAGTCCCATCTAATCTCACAATAACGCCACTCTTTCTTGTGTTGGCTAAACTTGGAATGCATATATCCAGTCTTACTTCTACTTTTCTAAACCGTTGTTTCTAGAGTGCCTCTCAATTGTTCAATCTAGTTTCGTAGTCAATTATCTGCTAAAAGATAAAAGAAAAAGAAGCTTGCTTCAGGTGAAGCAGTATAACGGTGAACCTCATCCAATAATTCTACACATCAGTTTGTATAAGATTGCTTGGGCATTTGGCATGTTTGTTTGATTTAAAGAGAAGCGTTTGGGGGGGCGGGCAATGACTCTGGGAGAAAAAAGGTATTTCAATTCTTCAACTTCTTATATTAGTACTGATCAAAGTGAGAACTAGAACATTCAAGGATGCTAATATCAGTTCACAAATAACTTATCTTAATAGTTTACAAATTGAGTGCAGTCTGAGATTTACCACGTTAAGTATGCTGGAATTAGACAGCTAGTTTCAAACATAGCTATAATTTTCTCTTTTTCATATGTCTCACTGTTGGTGATGTACATTCAAGAAACTTATAGTAAAATTTTAGTATTGGTATATGAATGTCCATGAATCTGGAAATGAACACTTCCATGTTGAGGCTCCTGCAACTCAATAGACTTATTGAGGCCCTTGGATGAGAGCTAAGCAAGGACTTGCTTTTCCACAGAAAAAAAAAAAAGAACGATCACTCTTTGTTTTAAATTGGTTTATAGCAAACAAGATAGCTCCTTATATAGGAATTATGAGCACAAAGTTTCCTAATTCCTGATATTCTAATTATTCTGACATATACCTTAATGATTTTCTTGGCGATAATATAGTCACTAAGAAAATCTTTACATAATGTTCTTAATGATACTCTTGATTTTGAACTCAGAACATGAAGTCTGTAATGAGTAGTAGTATCTACAGTTCAAGAAGGGTGATAGACAGATCTCCTAGGCCTTGAGAAGTTAAAATCTTATGAATTTATCAAACAAAAGCTGGGTTGCTGCATTTCTTTTGAGAGCACCTCGTGATTGATCATCTCTAGGTATGATTGTCTTTAAATTGCCAACTTAGCTTCCTCAACCAAAGCTATAGGCTTACCAAAGCGGTTAGAATTTATGTGCCTAAATTTGGTGTTGAGGGTTCACCATCTGGGGTTTTACGTATTTGCAGTTTAATTTTTGGAGTAAATTCTGACATCCACTTGTTTGTTAGGTTACAGATAAGAATTTACTAGATGAAGTCATGAATGGCTCAATGAGTAACAATGAAAGCAGAGTCAAAGAAGATGGGTACATATACATGGTTCTGGAATACGGTGAAATTGATTTGGCTCATATGCTGTCTCAGAAATGGAGGGAACTAGATGACTCTGATTCAGTTATTGATGAAAACTGGCTTCGATTTTACTGGCAGGTCAATTTCTTCTTTTTTTGCCTTTACTGGGTATGTTGTTGTTGTTGTTGCTGTCAGGACCTAATCTTTATTGAGGATACGTTTTCCAATCTGGAATTGTTTTGTTACTACAGGTTCTTGTAGAGTGTCTTATGACTAACACGTAAACAGTTTTCCTATGCTATTGTATCTCTTACTCCGGCATTCAATATTATGCCTTAATACATACTTCACTAACCCCCCCTCCAAAAAAAAAAAAAAACCTTGTATAAAGTGGTC
>JAOTQR010000007.1:6464057-6480189 GCA_025774065.1 Solanum ossicruentum | reverse complement strand
TACTCCTGTTAGGAGGTGCGAGAGGTTGGTTTTGGAAGCTACACAGAGGGGTAGAGGTAGATCGAAGAAGAACTGGGGGGAGGTGATCAAACATGATATGCGGAACTTGATCACACTAAGGACATGACCTTAGATCGAAAGAAGTGGAGGCCACGAATTAGAGTTGTAGGCTAATTGGTAGGGTTAGGTGGATGCATGGCCTTGGGGTTTTTTTTAACATGTGTTCTCATTATCTGTCGTATATGTGTTAGTTTTATCATATTTGCATACTGCCATGTGCTATTCATTATTAGTTGCTCTTTTTTTTCCCTTCCCTTTCCTTTTTGTCATATCTAATTCTTTCTGCTTATGGGTTTTGAGATGAGGGTTCCTAGGAAACAGCCTCTCTACTACTATGAGGTAGTGGTAAGGTCTGCATATGTTCTACCCTCCCCAAACCCCACCTGTGGGTTTCACTGGGTATGTTGTTGTTGTTGTTGTAGTAGTATGTATGAATCCGGACTGACCAGAGCTTATCTTTCTTCTGGCAAACATTCCATAAAAGCTTGCATAATGCAGCTTTATTCCATGTATAAACATCTAGCAAACTCAAACCTCCTGTGGATTAAGGATGACACAATGTATCCCAAGCAATTAAAGCTTTTTTAGAAACATCAACACTGTCAGTCCACAAAAATCTTCTGCAGGACTCTATCACCTGGATAATCTTTTTGGGTATGGCAAAAATTTGAGACCAGTAGAGTTGAGTTCGTCCTGCGTATGATAAGAATCTAGAGGACCAATCAGTAATCCTTCCTAGCATTTTATCGGTGAGGGGTTTGCATTGGACAATTAGAGATTTTTCTTAGTGCTGAGGGGCACCCCAGATACCTGAAAGGTAGTTCTCCTTTAACAAAATTGAGTTCGGCCAAATATTTGATCCTGATTGTCACCAGGTACTTCCCCAAAGTGTATGCTACTTTTGTCCATATTAGCTATCAATCTTGAAGCTTTGGAAAAACATCTGGAAGCAGGTAAATAAGTGCATAATAGAGTCTTTATCACCCCTACAAGAAAGTAGTAAGTTATCGGCAAAGCTAAGCTGCACAATTTTCTGCTTTTTGCATTTGGGGTGAAACTGGAATTCTACTTGACTATGTAGAGTCTTCATAAGTCTACTGAGATGCCCCACAGCAAGTACAAATAGAAAAGGAGATAAGGGATCAGCTTGCGTCACTCTTTTTTTGCAAGAAAGGGAGTAATGGCCTTACCGTTAATGGTGAGGGAATAGGTAACAGTGGTAACACACTGCATTATCCACTGAATAAAGAGCCGGGGGATTTGTAAGTCAATTAGAACCTGTTCCAGAAAACTCCACTCTAGGGAGTCATATGTTTTCTTCATATCCATTTCATCATGCATCGCAGTGATATGCCTTTCCTCCCATACCCTTTTACAAACCCATGGCTCAGTGTGATGTTATCATTGAAAGCTCTTCCTGGCACAAAAGCTGATTCACCAAGGTCCACTATGAATTTCGTTACTTTTTGCAATCTACTAGTTATCACTTTGGAGATGATCTTGTAAAGTATTGTACAACATGAAATAGGTTTATATTCTCCTACTGTTGATGGGTTGCCAACCTCAGGGATAAGTGTGACAGAGATACAATTTATAGGAGGGTACAGTCTACCGATATTGAAGAATTGCTAGACTGCATGAGTGACTTCCCCTATCGCAGGCCAGGATTTCTTGAAAAAATGGGCATTAAAACCACCACACCCTGGTGCTTTCATATCACTGATCCCTCCCAGTGCATATACAATTTCCTTCCTGGTCACTGGAACAATAAGTTGGAGTTGTTGCTCTCTATTTAGTACGGCTCCATTCTTCATAAGCCTAGTATTCACACTAGGCAGTTGATCAGCTGCATCACCTAGTAATCCTTGATAGAAGTCAATAATCTCTTCCCTATTGCTGCTTGGGAAAATGCAGTAGTACCATCTGAGGCGCTGAGGCTTAGGATGGTGTTCTGTAGTTTTCTGTTCTTAACATGTGCAAAGAAATAGACCGTATTGTCATCTCCCAGCTTCAGCCATTGAACTCTTGATTTTTGCTGCATTGCACCCTCTTCAATCAAATTCCACTTCTCCAGCTGCATCTTTAGATCCTTTTCTAACACACTGTTGCTATGGACCTGCTCAGAATCCCTCATTCTAAGTTGTATGGCTTGCAATTTAGTCCTAATTTCCTTCACATTATCTGCCACACCTTGGAATTCCTTTCTATTTAATTGCTTCAATTCAATCTTCACCTTCTTGAGTTTCTGCTTCGCTGTGTTCATGGTCCCATATTGTCGATTTCCTGACCAACCAGTTCTGATTCTAGATAGGAAATCAGGATGGTTAGCTAGGCAGTTGAAGAACTTAAAAGTCTTATGTCCTCTAATCTCCTCCCCCAAGTGTACTGTTTAGAGGAGAATGATCAGACGAACCAGGGTCCATTACCAAAACCATCATCTGAGACATAGTCATATTCATTCAGTATTTATTATTGCCCTATCAAACTTGATACATATTTGCCCATTCAACCAGGTAAAATTTCTGCCTCCTGGTTTACATCAGTCATGCTAGCCTCGATAAGAAAAGTCATTGCAGTCTCGAATTTCCACTTCTTGCACTGGGTTACCATATATTCTATCCTCCCCTGTCAAGATTACATTGAAGTCACCCATCATTATTATAGGTTCATGTTGGTTTGCAACAATGCCATTCAACTCCCACATAGTCTTCCTGTCCTCAAAGTATGAAGGCCATATAGCAGTGAACAAAAAATCTTGTTGTATCCTCATTTTGATTTTACCATGGAGGCATTGGGCAGACTTAATACTATACAGGTCAGCAGTTGAGGATCCCATAGTATCCATACCCTTCTTTTTCTAGAATGCTGATAATTTGCCTTCCAGTTCCACCAGGGACCACCTTGTTTGTTACTCTCCTTGCCTGAGGTTCCTTTACTTTGTGTTCCAAGACAGCTATAACACTAACATAATAACATTATTCATCTTGATAAACAAGCTCAACTCCTCCTTCTTGTGAATCTTATTTAACCCCCTTACATTCCACGTGATGAGTTTCATGAAGAGTGAGTTGGGTTGTTTGTGGCTACTATTAGTCTCAAGCAACTTGGTTTCACTGGGTTCTGCTTCAGTCAGTAAGTTAAACACGTCAACATTCAGGTCCATGTCTTTGCTACTTGGTGTTGAGGTATTCCTGGCAGCAGCTTTCCCTTAACTTGAGTCCAATTTACCTTTCCTTCAGTTCCTTCAGCTTGTCCACATCTAACATTTGAGCCCTAGGTATATCATTTTCGACCCCTCTAGTTTGTTCTCCTGCTGGTTTTTGCATCCATTTTGGAGCTATTTTTGGGGTCAACTTGGGTTTGGGAGGTTCTTTTCCTGACATCTATGCCCAGCTTGGAGGCATATGGTTCAGAACTTGGGCTCCCAGTCATAAATTACTACTTGATCAAATTCCCTTCCCTTAGGATCCATGACTTAAACCTTCTTAGGCAATTCTGGCAACATGCATTTCAATAAGGACATGTGCGAAGGATATTCTATCCATCTTAGTTGTAAACTCTTCCGCATAAAATGGCACTCCCAAACCAGTGTATTAAGGCCTGCGTCCATTCCTCTGTAGCTTTTGCTGCTTCATCCTTGTTCAATTCAACCACCTTTTCCCCATTCATCGTGGTTGGAGCAACATAGCAAGATTCATACCTCTATCTGACAGTTGATTTCCATCGAACAGGATTGCCCACTTTGGTTTCACACCTTCTGTAGGTAGATCTAATTTCCTCTGTGCCACTGGCCCTTTAGCTTGGATATTTGGAACCCTCAATGCCATACTCCCTGGAGCCTTCCTGTTCATCTCTGTTCCATTGTTTTTTGGAGTGACACTCCCTTCCCTGACAGTTAGCGAAGGCCACTGTTCCGTGGTTGATTTCCTCCATGTCCTATATGTTTTTGTTTCTGGTTCCCAGACTTTCGTTGTTGTTGAATCTCCATTACTGGCTTCCATATGGTGTCTTTCCTCGGTCTCCCTCTAGCCATTCCAGTTTCAGTGTGCAAAATAGCAAGTCATGCTATCGTGTGTCTAGTAGTTCTACTAATTTATTCTTTAACAAAACATTTAGCATCTTTGGTTTGGGTTTTAGATCTTTCCAAACGTTAATTCTCCTTTGTTGAGACTAAGCTACGTTCATCTATGTGGTCCTGACTTTCGACGTGCCAAAACATGATGTTGCATGTGGTAAGCTTTTCAGAAATGAAGATACTATTAAATACTTGTAGGTCCTGGATAAATCAGTATAACAAGTAATGACCGACAATGATAAACAGAAACGAAGGCTAAGAGATAGAGAAGAAATAGAGGGTTAGATTTCCCAGCCAGAGTCTTAGGGCATGACAAAAATAAAGAGAACTCTCACTGCTGTTAGCAACACATGTAGCTCTCAATTTCTTAAACTCAGAAAGGCCAAGTTAAGCATTGGAAAGTCTTCAAAATCTGCGAAATCCTAAAACCTCAATGTTAAAAAGAACTCCAACTAGGAAGTCTTTAACCTGTCTGCTAACACTTTGTATCAATTCATTTAGAGATTCTAATCATATATTTTTGAAATGGAATTGAGTAATTTTAAAAACATATGAGCAGGGTTAAAGTGACAGAGAGCTATTAGTACTGAAGCTAAGTGTCTCACAAGACCTGTTTATTATTTTAATTTCGACCCTTAAAAAACATATGAGCAACGTTGCAACATTAGATATTTTTATCATATTTTTTGCTTTGGGTTTTTCTGTTCTTTTATGTCATTTTGCTATAAGAAGCTGTTGTCTGCCACTGCTGACGTGAAACTTGGTAACTTAACTGGGAGCAAGGTTGAAGGGCAGGTCCATACTCCGTGTATCAAACCTGTGGGCCAGCAGTTGGTAGTTGCTAACTCATAGGGGATTTTTCAGTTATAAAATAATAAAAATAATAAAAATAATAAAAGAAATATCACATTGCTGTTTGCATACCATGTACTTTGAGTAGCATCCAGTAATTGTTGCTAGGAAGATAATGCTTTCTCCTCTCCCCTCCCCTTGCTTTTCTTCTAGGTGGGCAATGAAAAAAGAATGAAATGTAGTTCGCATACTTCCAATATGAATGTGACATGTCCTTGTCTTTGTGAGCTGTTTATATATTTTTATTGGCAAGCCTAAGCTGGTTCTTGGAGGAAGATTTGAGTAATTTCAAGCATTTTTTTTTACGGTGACGGGATTGTAATTTACCTGTTTTGTTTAAAGCATGTCAAAAAAATTAGTATGTCAACAATATTAGTCTTTCTTCCCATTGCTAGTTCAGTGCTAGTACCAAAATTTATCATTTTTGTTACTGCTCTCAAAAAGAGTGTATCATATGGTGGACTTACGTTCCAGTCGCATGTGTCAATTCCTAAGCTGGCCTATTTTGGTGTCCTTTGTTTCCATTAGATGATATTTCAGTCTCAGCAAATGAATTGGAGGTTCAGTCATGAGAGTAGTCCTATTACTTTTTGCAGTGGGTTGGTTAATGGTGAGGCTTTCCACTCAACCTATCCTCAAGAGGGAAAACTTTATGTATCTGGGGTCTATCATCTAGAGTAGTTACGATATCGATGATGATGTCACACATTGTATTGGGGCAGCATGGATTAAATGGAGGCTTGCTTCTGGAGTATTGTGTGACAAGAAGATACCACCTAAACTCAAAGGTAAGTTTTACAGAATGGTGGTTAGACCATCTTTGCTGTATGGGGTGGAGTGTTGGCCAATAAAAAATGCACATATTGCGAAGAGACATGTCGCAGAGATGAGAATGTTGAGATGAATGTGTGGTTACACCAGGAGTGACAGGATTAGGAATGAGACCATTCGGGAGAAGCTAGAGGTGGCCCCTATGGCTGATAAGAAGCGAGACTGCTATGGTTTGGACATGTGCAGAAAAGGAGTACCGATGCTCCTGTTAGGAGGTGCAAGAGGTTGGTTTTGGGAGTTACACAGAGGGGTAGAGGTAGACCGAAGAAGTATTGCGGGGAGGTGATCAGACAAGATATGATGAAACTTGATCTCATTGAGGATATGACCTTAGATAGAAAGAAGTGAAAGTCGTGCTAATTGGTTGGTAGGGTTAGGTGGTTGTCTGGACTTGGGGTATAGTAGGGTAGCAGGTGTAGTTGTGTTTTATATCATGTGTTGTCATTATCTGTCGTATATGAGTTAATTTTATCATATTTACATACCGTCATGTTTTTTCGTTATTAGTCGCTCTTTTTGCTCCCTTTCCTTTCCTTTCCTTTTGTCATATCTATTTTATTCTGCTTATGGATTTTTGAGACGAGGGTTCCCAGGAAACAACCTCTCTACTTCTCTGAGGTAGTGGTAAGGTCTGCATACATTCTACCCTCCCCAGACCCCACTTGTGGGATTCCACTGGGTGTTGTTGTTGTTGTTGTTGTTGATGTTGTTGGTTAATGGTGAGCTTGCCATCAAGGGTATTAGGTGCTTATGCAGCTCTGAGATCCGTAGGGATTTGTAGTTTTGATAGTATTCTGGGATGTTGTGTATTAGATTCTCATGCAATGTTCTAATTCGTAGAGTCAGTTTTACGGTTTCTTATCAACTTCACTTTTTGCTGTTTGTGATTGCCTTAGAACCATTAAAGTACCTAGAAATCACTCCCCTAGAAATCACTCCTGGTGATGGAGTTTCTGCATATCATGGTATGGTAATGAAAAGAGTGATGCATTTTGCTGTGTGCATGCAGGATTTCAAGCTCTTGAAGAGTTGTATTATCGGACTTGGTTACACAGGTAAACTGTTACATGTTACTGTAGATTCCAACATTTGTTTTGCTGCTAATCTTCACTTTGAAACTCTTTACCAAGCAGAAAACATTATGCTATGAAAATCCTGTAAAGTTGATCCTTTATTCACTTCAAATCACGCATGTGCCTCTTCTTGTGCTTGAATGGGCTTTTGATGGGAGAAAGTAGGTAAAAGTCACATTCTTTTACCATGTCATATGGTAGGACAAAGACAGCTCCTAGATGAGCAAAGAAAAACTTCATGTGATATGACAATTGGGGTTCACTGTGTTGTGTCATTCTCCTTACTACAAGAGGAGCTTCTAAACAAAATTAAATGGACCTAGGCCTGGGTGGTTCACTTTATCATTCAAACACAGTAATGATGCACAAATATTTCAAAGTGTTGTACTGGACTGATGTCCTAGCATTGGTAACATGGTTCTTTGGGGGCATTGAGGTTGTATGGTAGATTTATGTCTGATCGATAGCCATGACAAAGCTGGAGATGCATGGAACTGCTAGGTTCAAAAAAGGCCACCTTCCTTGTCCATCATATAAAATAAAATTAGCACAGCTTCAACCTGCATGAATGGACAAAAGTGTGTGAATTGTGAGGTGAATGTTAGTCCAATCTCCCTCCCATAAACTATGACGTCAAGAAATTGTCCTGTACTTCTGTGGAGCTAAAGTTGTGGCCTTAGCAAAGGTGAAGTAGAAATCCTCATATTGTAAGAGTGACAACAACAACTACATACCCAGTGAAATCCCACAAGTGACGTATGGGGAGGGTAGAATGTATGCAGACCTTACTACTACTTCGTGAAGGTAGAGAGATGGTTTTCAAATGACCCTTGACTCAAGTGCAACAAATTCTAGTATAAATATGAAGGAGACAATGAAGAGATTATAGAAAATAACTAGAAACAGTGCAAAGGCTAAGAGATAGGAGCCAAGACAACAATAAATCATGTGATAATCAAAATACAATAAATAATATACCAGGATAAATTATTGAAAACAATAATACTAGGATAGATTATTAAAAAAACAAAAGAGAACTACAATAATATGACTAATACCATTGCAAACACCAGCCACCGTAAGCAAAACAACACTAAACTACCTACTAACCTTCTATCCTGAAACATGTCCTCCACACCCTCCTATCTGAGGTCGTGTGCTTCACAACATGAAACTGTGGTATATCCTATCTTATGACCTCCCCCTAATACTTTTGCCAATCTCTGCCTCTCCTCGTACCCTCTATATCACACCTCCTCACTTGTGCATCTATGCATCTTCTCTTCATATGTTCGAACCATCTTAGTTTCGCTTCCCTCATTTTGTCCACCACAAAGGCTATTTCGCCTTATCTTGGATATCCTCGTTTCTAATCTTATCACTCCTAGTGCACCCACATATTCAACTGAACATCATAATCGTTGCAACATTCATCTTCTCGACATGAGAGTTTCTTGACTGGCCAACACTCAGCCCCTTGCAACAATGTTGGTCTAAACAACACTACAGAATCTACGTTTGAGTTTTAGCAGTACCTTTTTATCACACAAGATTCTAGAGACAAGCCTTCATTTATGCCATACCAACACAATGTGTGATATCATCTTTAGTGTCTCTACTTCCCTGGATTATAGATCCAAAATACTTGAATTTATCTCTCTTGGAGATATTTTGTTTGTCAATTGTCAAGTGTCACTTACACCCACCTCATGCGTCGCACCATTGAATTTGCATTCTACATATTCTTTCTTGGTCTTACTTAACTTGAAACCCTTTAGTCTCCAAAGTTTGTCTCCAGACCTCTAACTTAATGTTAACTCCATTGCACGTCTCATCAATCAATACTATGTCATCCACAAATAGAAATACACCACGGCATCTCATCTTGAATGTTTCACTTCAATACTTCCATCACCAAGGCAAGTAGAAATGTATTAAGAGTTGACCCCTTGTGTAACCCCATCTCCACAAGGAAACATCAACTCCATTGCACATCTTATCTATCAATACTATGTCATCGACAAATAGAAATACACCATGGCATCTCTTCTTGAATGTGTCGTGTCAATACTTCCATCACCAAGGCAAGTAAAAATGGATTAAGAGTTGACCACAAGGAAGTGCTTCGAGTCCCCTTCCACTGTTCTTACCCGCGTTTTAGTTCTTTCGTACATGTCCTTTATTGCCCTAATGTAGGCCACCGACACACCTCTTGCCTCTGGACATCACCATAAGACTTGGACATCACCACAAGACTTCCCTCCAAACTTCAATCATAGGCCTTCTCAAGGTCAATGAAGACCATTATAGTGGTCGAGTTTGTGTGAAGTCCACTTCATTTTCATATTGAATACTGAATTTAAGTCTAACAAGATATTATCTCGTCAGTTAATAACTGTCATTTTCTGCCCTGCCATGTAAATGCAGTGGACAGAGGGTGGTTGTGCAGGAGAGAGACGATGATCAGGACCAACCCGTTGAAAATGTAGTCACCATTCAGGTTGGTTTGAGTGGACTCTCTCAGTTACTTTTCCTAAGATATAAAGGATTATTCTTATTGAATTTTCAGTTTTACGGCTTGTCACTCTTTATTTTTGGTTATAATATGGTTTCATTTTGAGCTTTAAGATCAATTTCTAGCAAGGCTGCTTCTTGACGGCAATATGTTATGTAAATTCCAAGAGGTACATCTTATAGTATACATTGCACGATGACATATTAAGATGCAAGGAAAGAGGAGTGCACCAGATTATTATTGTGAAGTCATCAATTTGGAAGTGTGTTGCAGAAAGATACGCTTGGGTGGTTTTGGTGGTGCTTTTGGGTGTTTCTGAGCTTGGACTTAAGAGTCTTAGATCGATGGGTTCCATTCAATCTTCCTCTTGGGATTATCTGAATGGGAGACTGAAAGCCATAATGGCCAATTAAGTGCCTGAAACTATTAAAGGATTTATAATAACCGTTCACGCAATGAGTTTCCTAAAATTGTTCAAAATCGGGAATAGTAAATGAAGAAACACATCAATTATCTTTCATTACAAGCCATGCAAATCAGGCCAAAGGAAAATGAGTACAATGGAAGAAAAAGGTGTATATAATTAGTTGGGATTTGGGAGAAGATTGATTATCTGATAAGAAGGATATACCTTGGTTATATTTCATTTCTTCAACAAGTTCAGTAATGAACATAATGGCCCTATTGTTCCAACGGAGAGAAGAACCAATACGCTTACTTTAGGTCATGTGTTTTCCAGGTGCTTCTTAGTCTTGTCATAGATTTTTCTCCCAATAGCAAATAGAGAACTTTTAGTATTTTTTTAATTTCTATTTAATTGTTTTATGTTGCGTAAGCCGCAATTTTTGTCTGAGATGAGTTCACACAGAACATGGTCAGTGAGGATTCATAGTGGATCCCGACTTACTTGCTAGAGGCCTAGTTGTTGTAAGGGGTGATTTTTCTCCTGAGACACATTAAAGAATAATGTACTCTTTTAAGAAAATATGGAGTTATATTGCGATGTACCAGTTACCAAAAATCTTTTTTCCTTTAAGCTCTCAATTTGATTTTGTTAATATGTTAACCATGAGTTAAATTGGGTTCTATATCTTGAGTTAGAGTGAAGTATAGGAGTACTGATATCCAAGAAAAGTTTAATGGAGGATCTCTGAACAGATAAAAGAGAGGTCATGAATAGATACCACTTCTTATTCTTCTGAAGAGGGTAGGGGAACATGTAAAAGATCTATGTTACTGTTGAATCCTTGATAGTTTATTCTTCCGTTGCATGATGTGATGTGTACCACTCTTTAGTTTATGCTTGTGATATTTATTGATTGTTATACGGATAATCATTCAGATGAAGCTGGCACACCTCATCAATCCCATGAAGTGAGCATGCTCTGAAGTTCATTTTAGTCGTTTTGATTAGGACCATATAATTTTCATACTTGTTTTAGTTGCCTTTGCTCTAGTAAACTGCCTACTTTGTGTAATTAACTACATAAACAAGCGATTCTATTTTCAGGGTTTGACATCCTCGGGGTACTTATTAGGAATCACAGATGATGGTCAAATGTGTGAGCTACACCCGGATGGCAACAGGTTTGTCTCGACACTAAACATCAGTAGCATAGCCCATCATATCTTTTAAATTCTTTGCTAGAAATATCTCCATTGGTAGAAGAAGGTGTTTGATTTGGACCATTTTTAGTGTGCCTTTGACCAATCCTTAATAGTGGATACCAATCTGATTTGCTATCGAGCCCCTATTAAATGTGCTTGTGATCGTGAATCTTGATAACGTAACCCTGAATGTTTTTATAATCCTGTTTATTTTTTAAGAAACTACTGTCGTCTTCTTTTTTACTTCTAAGCACGATAAAAAATAATCATCACCGATAGAAGATAGCAAGAAACAAAAGCTGGATAGAGATGTAGAGCAGTAGAGATGGATGGAAAGAGTGGGATGCAAAAGATAGGATTTACAGGCTCTGTAGCGTCTTCACAGAAGTAACATCTACTACACAGCTTATATCATCCATGCTGCAATTGTCTTGAGTCAGACATGCATTTCATCCAAAGCATACTACTTTTATGTCAAATCTGTTTCTGAGGCCATCTATGATTGTCCCCAGTAGGCTTCCCTTTGTAAAGATTGATAGTATGAGCTTCTAGAGAAAATATCATCCTTTCGGGCCACCCAAACCAGAGATTCATTTTGAATTTCAGCAAGCTTCACTATTTTGAAGTTCTAAATATTGATTTACCCTCTCAATCCTCCCAACCGTTACAGCTCCTGAACTGCTCATTCCAGTTACCATCACTGAAAATATCTGAGTTCTTTATCAACTGTAAGCAGATATAAATCTGATGTAAATTTGTTATTTTAATTTCTCATGTAATCGAGTCCACTTCAGTTTTAAGTAGTTCAAATTTTCAAAATAGAAAGTTACATTCTCTTTTTTTGGGATTCATTTCTATCTGGATATCATAAGTTTCAGCTCTCATCTTCAAGCTGGGACCTAGAGTATTACGACATACAAATGATTAAAAGTGGACCCTTTTATTGAAAACAAAATCAATGAAGTCTTAGAAATTTATAGTTTAGAGTAGTATCCCAGAGAAATTGAATGAAAATTTACTCATTTCCTTTTTCATTTTCCTCCACTCAGTAACTAAAGTAACTATAATGTCTGATTGGATGTGGGACAATCACTACAATCATACAGTCCACATATTTGCCTTGCTGTGGTGTTGTCCTAGTGCTTTTTGCTTATATATATATGAGGTTAGCCATAGAGTAACTGAAGAGGCGGAAGGCTGGTCCATTTCCTCTCATATCATGCCTGTTGAAAGTTCCTTGCCTTTTCTGTGGAATCAGGTATGAATTCCTAAATCCGTTTACGTCTACCAGGATCGACACCTTGCCCCAGGGAAAAACCCAAAAATAAAGAAGTCATCATGGCACTGCTAGTTCCACAATTATGATTCACACCCAAGGGTCAGAAGAAGAAACTGTAATAGTTGCTGATATGTTAGGTTGAGAATTCGGGCCCTCCAGTTGTCTCTGTCAAGAAGGGTATAAATGCGGAATTGCAAGAAGGGTTTCTTGAAGCAAGTTATGGTGAAAACATCCTCTCTCTATATCTAACCCACATGCCATAAAGAAAAAACTAGAAGACAAAACGATGGATGGCCCGTGAACTATCTAATCAATATTTTACTACTTAATGCTAAAGATAAATGCACGTTCATTTAAACAGGGTGCTATTTTTCTTGTGTGTTTTATTTTAGAAAATTTAAGTTTGCGGGTGACTTAAATGGAATAGAAGAAGAAAAGATAAGCTGTTCTTCCGTTACTTACTGTGGGGGGCTGTTGTTTCTGACAAAGGAAAAGGATAGCAACTATCATTGGGTGCAGTTTTTGGTTATATCTAATTGTATTGTCTGGGCCACTTTTGGCAGTCATGAGCTGTTAGGTTTTCGATAAACTTAGTACGTTTTCTTGGATGATTAGTAGTTAACAATTAATTTTTATTCCTTTGATGCAGTTTTGACTTCTTCAAAGGGCTTATCAAAAGAAAAATGAGCTGAAGGAGATTCATGTTGGCACTTTCTAGCTAGTTGGTCTATCCTCTCTTCTGTTCAGTTTTAGTTTTACGTATTCTCTTTTTATTTGCTTATTTCTGGCTGATTTTGTTGCACATAAAGTCCTTCTCAAACTATTGTATTGATTCCTTAACTTTTTATTGAGCCGGAACCAAGACTGCAGTATCTTGATTTTCTTTTACAGAAAAGCATCATCATTTCTGCGGAGATGTCGTGAAGAGTTTTTTTTTTGGGTTTGTTTTTGAGACGAGGATTTTTCAGAAACAATCTCTCTATCTTTATAAGCTTGTGGGAAGGACTACGAATACTCCACTTATGGGATTTTCATCGGGCATGTTATTGTTTACCAGTAAAAATTTACATAGCCGGAGTTGATTGCTAATTGCAAAAATCGAGCACAACTACGAGTCCACTATCAATAGGCTGTTGAAGCCAAAGGAATAATTGAGTGTTGGTAAACACGAATTTGAGAGAAAAAAAATTTCTTCTATTACTCACAAGAATAGATCATAAAAACAACTCTCAAACTCACACTCTTTTTACACTCTTTCTTGGTGTTTTTCTAGTGTTATAACAAATGAGATTTGTACCTCTATTTATAGTGGATTTTGCAGGTGTGAACAAAACATTTATTTTCAAAAATGGTGGATTATTAGTAGCTGCAAAATCTTGACCAAGATATGGTCCAAGATGGTAGCTGCCAGGTTCAACAATGGTGGCTGGTAGCTTCAACAATGGTGGCTGGAATAATCTTCAATTCTCCCCCTTCAGCCATATTCGGAACAAGCATTCTAGCTATATCTTTGCATAGCTCTAACTTCTCTCGAGTCACCACTTTCGTCAATATGTCAATTGGATTTTCCTTCGTATGGATCTTCACTAGTCTCAACAGTTACCGATCCATCACTGTGCGTATCAAATGATACCGAATGTCAATATGTTTTGTACGAGAATGGTGCATGGAGTTCTTGCTCAAATTCAGAGCACTCTGACTATCACAATGTATCTTATATTCCTTTTGCTTGATTCCAAATTCTTGGAGATAACGCTTTAGTCACAATATCTCTTTTCCAGCTTCCGCGGCAGTAATGTATTCTGCTTCGGTCGTGGATAAAGCAACACACTTTTGTAGTCTTAAATGTCATGAAACAGCTCCCCTTGCAAAAGTGAAAATGAATTCTGAAGTAGATTTCCTACTATCAAGATCTCCGGCCATATCTGCATCTGTATAGCCCTCCAAGATTAGATCAACTCCCCCATAGCAAAGACATAATTTTATTGTACCCTTAAGGTACCTGAGAATCCATTTTACTACCTCCCAATACTCTTTCCTAGGGTTAGAGAGAAAACAACTCACCTTTCCTATTGCGTAAGCAATATCTGGCATCGTACATACCATCGCATACATCAGACTTCCGACTGCTGAAGAATATGGTATAGACGACATCTCCCCAATATCTTCTTTGGATGAGGGACACGATCTCTTGCTCAACTTGAAATGGTTGGCTAATGGAATGCTAGCTGGTTTGGCATTGTTCATGTTGAACCGTGCAAGCACTCGTTCAATATATTTTTCCTGAGATAGCTATAACCTCCGGTTCTTTCTGTCTCGGGTGATCTGCATTCCCAATATTTGTTGAGAGGTCCTAAGTCTTTCATGTCAAAAGCCTTAGAGAGTTCCTTCTTTAGCTGGTTGATCTTTGTTGCGTCTTTCCCTATGATTAGAATACCGTCTACATATAGTAGAAAAGCAATAAAATTTTTGTCAGAAAACTTATGAATGTAAACACATTCATCTAGTGATGTTTTTTTGTACCCTTAACTCGCCATGCATGAGTCAAATTTCTTGTACCACTGCCTGGGTGCCTGCTTCAGATCGTACAAGCTTTTCTTTAGCTTGCATACGAGGTTATCTCTCGTAACCTCAAAACCTTCCGGTTGCTCCATGTAGATTTCTTCCTCTAAGTCTCCGTGAAGAAAAGCTGTCTTTACGTCCATCTGTTCAACCTCCAAGTTCATACTTGCGACCATTCCAAGTATGACTCTAATTGAAGTCATCTTGACTACTGGTGAAAATATCTCGTCAAAGTCGATCCCTTTTTTCTGTTGGAATCCTTTGACTACAAGTCTTGCCTTGTATTTCACCACTTTTCCGCTGCCATCATTTTTCAGCTTGAACACCCATTTATTTTTTAGTGCCTTCTTCCCTCGTGGAAGTTCTACGATCTCATAAGTTTGATTTTTCTGCAGAGACTCCATTTCATCCTACATTGCGAGAAACCACTTTTCTTTGTCCTCATGAGATACTGCTTCATGGAAACTTTCTGGTTCTCCATCTTCAATAAGTAGAAGATACTCAGATTCTAGATATCTTCTTGATGGAATCCGACCTCGTTCAGATCTTCGAACTTCTGGAACAATTTGAGGAGATCTACCATCATCTTGGCCTTGTGATGGTCCTGGACCAGATGAGGTTGTGGCTCCCCCTGCTCAGCACCGTCACTTTCCTCATTGTCTTCTACTTCTGGCATATTTTCTGGCACAATATCACTATTTCTCATGGATGATTCTATTGTTGCTTGTGACATCTGATCTGCAACATTTGTCTTCTGAGACACTGTGGGTTTTTTAATGTCATCAATTGTCTGGCTTTCATTGAAAACCACATCTCTACTTCTGATCACCTTTTTCTCCTTTGGATCTCATAACCTGTATCCAAAATTTTCATCTCCATAGTCAATAAAAATGCATGGAGTGGTCCTTGCATCTAGCTTCTGCCTGAGCTCTTTGGATACATGTGCGTATACTAAACACCCAAATACTCTCAAGTGAGAATATGATGGATCCTTTCCAGACCAAAGTTTCTTCGGAACTTCAAAATCGAATGGTACTGATGGAGATCGGTTGATCAAGTAACAAGCGGCTCTGATTGCTTCTCCCCAAAATGGCTTTGGCAGCTTAGCCATACTGAGCATGCTCCGAACACGTTCTATGATTGTTCGGTTCATTCTTTCAGCTACACCGTTATGTTGAGAGGTGCGTGGAACAGTTTGGACATGTCGGATGCCATATGATCTGCAATAGGCATCGAACTGCTTGGAAGAGTATTCACCTCCATTGTCGGATCGAAGA
>JAOTQR010000007.1:6451547-6463491 GCA_025774065.1 Solanum ossicruentum | reverse complement strand
ATTTCTCCTTATTTTATTAGTTTTATAAATTATTTATGTTAAAGAAGAAATATCTTATTACAAATATAATAAAAAATACTGAAATATTTCATGTATTTTATTAAAGTTACATATTTTAAATATTAAAAATAACTTAGACATATAAATTAATTTATATAATCAATCTATATTAGAAATTAATTAAAATATATCAATTATAATTTAATTTAATTTAGAAATAAAATTTAGAGTAATAATTAATATTTTGTAATGTGTAATAATTTAGGAGTATTTCAGATATTTTGATCAAAAATCTGCTTAATAGCATTTTGATACTAAATACATTAACATTTTTTTTCAGTTTAAGCATTTTTATCCAAATACGTAATGACTTATTTTTAAAATAAATTTCAAGACTTTAAAAAATATTTTTGAATTTTTTTTTTAAAAATCACTTTTTTCCAATTAATCCAAATAGACTCTTAATTATTATATGAATCACTTATTTTTTTTTTATCTAACTACTGATTGTAACATATATTTAACACGTATAAATAACTGTCACTTATTCAACTTTTTATTAATATAAAATTATTTTTTTTTAATTTTATACACGAGAACAAATTATAGAATACTTTTTTTTTTATCTATTATGTTTTTCCAATTCCTCTCTTTTCTTTCCTGTGTGCACTCTGTTCTTGGTTCCTCACTTGTTTTGCCTTTTCCGTTCACTTTATTTTTATCACCAATTACTATTGTGTTTATGTACTTATAATTATAATAATTTTGTTTGTTCTAGAAAGGTTATATGTTATTATTTTCTCTGTATATAAAATATAATAATTAAAAATAAAGAGGAAAAACAAAACAAAACACACCAAAAAAGTAGTAGTTTTATATGCATAGAGTTGTATGTATAAAAAGTAATTTTTGAAATACTAGTATGATATGATATGATATGCTATGCATCCATTTTGCTGTGTTCCAACAATCAACAACAATTGCGAATCCTCACCGTTACAGATGCCTCCGCCGCCGATGCCGGTGCCGGAATTTACTAGATCCGCTGACTTACTAAACCGCTCATCTAGCGGTAATTACAATCACAAGTGGACTGCAACTAGCTCCAATCATCATCGTCATCGCAGTTTGACCGAGTCATCCTCGTCAACGCCGGCTATTTTCACTTCTCTATCACGGCCACCTTCCATGAGGGAGGCGATTCAGTTGACGTCCGCGGGCGATCAAGTCAAGATCAACGATATCGTTGGGAATGGTATATCCGGAATTCTACACAAGTGGGTGAACTATGGCAAGGGATGGAGACCTAGGTGGTTCGTCTTGCAGGATGGAGTGTTATCCTATTACAAGATCCATGGACCCGATAGGATTGTCGTCAATTCGGAGACTGAGAAAGGATCCAAAGTTATTGGCGAAGAGTCGCTTAGGAGAATATCGAGGAACAAAACTAATGCTACTTCTCAGGCTCGTCGCAAGCCAATTGGTGAAGTTCATCTCAAGGTTATTCTTCTCTAATTACTGTTTTACGTGTTGAATTTGAAATCTAGATTGTTAAAAGCAACATGCTTTATTAAGAACAAAAAAACTCTTCCCTAACTCTGCCCTAATACCGTCTGGATGTGCTTACTTTATTGTTGCTATAGCATAGCTTTTTAACAATTGAGTAGTCTTTGCTAGGTCTCATCCATCCGTGAGAGTAGATCAGATGACAGGAGGTTTTCGATTTTCACTGGAACAAAGAGGCTGCATCTGAGGGCTGAGACGAGAGAGGATAGAATAGCATGGATGGAAGCATTGCAGGCTGTCAAGGATATGTTTCCCAGAATGTCCAACAGTGAATTAATGGCTCCCGTGGACGATGTAGCTGTCTCAACTGATAAGTTGAGGCAACAGTTGTTGAAGGAGGGTGTGAGTGAAGCTGTTATTGAGGACAGTGAGCAGATAATGAGGAATGAGTTTGCGTCTTTGCAGAATCAACTGATGCTACTCAAGCAGAAGCATCGGATGCTCATAGACACTTTGAGACAGTTAGAGGTACCTAACATGACTTGTAGAAAGCATCAGTGTTCTTTTTAAGTTGCTTATGTGATTCTAAATGTGAAACCACTTGGGATCTTCTCAATTGACCCCTTTTTAGGTTGGGAGCTAGTGCCTTATCTACTTGTTATTCGTGGGATTCTCTGTCAATCTTGATTTTTCATTTGATCAATGATAAAGTGGCACATATTTGATAGAATCTAAACTCCAGTCATTCCCTCAAACAAAGTGCTTACTTTATCTTTTTTGTTGGACTAATATGACTATTGTAATTAGCATTGTTGGATTTTGTTAGTTCCTTTGTCTTAGATGGACACTGAAAGGAATTCAATTATTTCTTTTGTTAATGCCTTTTTCTTCCTTGTAATAATGCATCTACTTGATGCTCTTTTGTGAATGAAAAATCTAACGTTATCAGAAAAAGTGGCTCATATGTTGCTCACTTGCACTTATTGGGGATTTTAATAACAAAGGATTTGAGAGAGAGAGGGAGCTGGACCTATATATTCTTTATATCACCAACTAAACAAGACTGTCATACTTGCGATGAAGTGACTTGTTTGTGGTTATGATGCGCCGTTATTTTTCACGATAGATTGTATGATTTGCTGGGTGCATTAAGTTAATGTACAAATTGGCCTGAGCTAGTGTCCACTGGAAATTCTTCTCCCAATCAATACCGAAGATGATAGATTTTTCTACCCAAAAAACAAGAAGGGAAATAAACAGAACAAATATTGATATATTTACGTTGGAACACTGAAATTATGTCGACAAGTCTGAGAACCACCACCCCAACACTGGTAAGTAGGTAACCACTTCACTTTATAAAAATATTAAAACAAAAAAGAAATTGGCCAACCAGAAAGGCTCTGTGTCCTTTTAATTTGTTTGACCAGATCTGATTTGTCCTCCTTTTCTTTGCCCTTCATGATAAAAATACTGGATTTTTGTTTTACAGACAGAAAAGGTCGATTTAGAGAATACTGTGGTTGATGAGAGTCAAAGGCAGTGTAAAGAGGTCGGATCATCTGTTCGATTAAGGCAGGATAAGTACAGTGGTATGACTCTAATTGTTTTGTCTTTGTTTTACTTTGTTACAGTGTTCAAAAGTATTCCATTGATACAACTAAGTATACCAATGACAATAATTTTGCATTTGGTTTAACTAACTCATTTCTTGCGAGGGTTATTGCTTATTTTGTTGTTGTTTTCTGTAACTTTTTCCTGAGTGCTATGTGATGCTTCCTCTATTATTTGTTATGTCTTCTTTACTTTTTTATGTTCTTTGATATATGTTACTGAGCTGGGCTCTTTTGGAAACAACCTCTCTACCTGGAGGGGTAGGAGTAAGGTCTGCATACACTCTACACTTCCCAAACCACAGACCCCGCCTGGAGGACTACACTGGGTATTTTGTTGTTTGGTTTTGGTATAACTAATTCAAGATTGTCATATATTTGTTGTCATAAGATTTTTTTTTTAATATTATATAAGTGCTACTCCATCTATTACCGTCTATATGACATGCTTACCTTTTAGTCTATTTAAAAGAAAATATATATATTTGAAACTTTTCAATTTTAAACTTTTCATTTTATTAATGACATGCTCCTACAGTCAGAGAAATTGCGTGACATATGAAGATCACATGTTTAAGGGTACTTCGTTTATGTGCCAAAAGTCTGTTCTTTCTTTAACTCTGTACACGGTCAAATGCTGCCATATATCATCTGCCTACCAATCTTTAAAAGTTCATTGCCTTGTGTTTTTGTATTGTTGGGTTTATTTGTCCCCTCTAGATTCCCATGATTCACTTCTGAACTTTGTCAGCTCCCCGACTCTTAACTGACAATAGAAAGGAGAGCTGACCTTCTGCTGTTCAGCTTTTGTAACTGCTATGCATCTACTTGATGCCTGCAATAGAAATAGTTACTTCATCAGAAAAAACACTGCCATAAAAAATGAATGGACGGAGTAATTAAAAATTCTGAAGGGTTTCATATCCTATGTGATTTGGTCTTGTTTCTTTGATCTGTTAGAATCGAACTTCTGCAGCTCAAAGAGGTTTATTTGGTGTATTCAGCATGGATACATTTCTCTTCGCCATTTTAATCATTGCTCTTAAATACTCTTGGATGTATGTTTCAGAAGCAAGTGCAAGTGAATCAGAGGATGACAATGAAAGAGTTGATGCTGCCGAGGAAGATACTGATGATGAAGAGAATACTTTCTTTGACACTAGGGATTTTCTTTCGTCAAGTTCTTTTAAAAGCAGTGGTTCTGATTTTCGAACATCATCTTTCTCCTCGGATGATGATGATTTATATGCATATGCATCTGATGAAAGTGTTGATCCTATTATTAGATCAGCTGGAACCAAGTTTCCTTATGTTAAGCGTCGTAAGAAATTGCCTAATCCCATTGAAAAAGAGAAAGGAGTCAGTTTGTGGTCAATGATCAAAGACAATATTGGGAAGGATCTCACGAAAGTGTGCCTCCCTGTCTACTTCAATGAACCTCTTTCTTCTTTGCAAAAATCGTTTGAAGACTTGGAGTACTCATACCTTCTTGATCGGGCTTCTGAATGGGGAAGAAGGGTAAGCAGACAAGTTCTCTTCACCTTTTGGATAGATTTGTTAGAATTATTCAGTCATTTGCCCAATGTTAATAAAGCTAGTGCATTTTCACCGTGTTACAATTATTTGGGGCATTTTGCTGATGCGCAGTAGCGCAGGATAATCAAGATAGGTTCCTCTATCACCTTTTACCTTTCAGCATAAATTGGCTGAACTAAACCAATAGAAGGATAATAACACTGATATCATATTATATTATCTATTCTAGTTGCTAAAGGCTTGAAATTATTTAAGTTTTGGCCTTGATCTCCTTTGCCGTCCTTACTGGGCTCTATGACATTACTTTAAAGTTTGAAGATACTTAAAAATTAATTTTCCCACTAGTATTTGGCAAAAATATAAGGTAAGGCTGCGTACAATAGACCCTTGTGGTCGGGCCCTTACCTAGACCGTGCGCATAGCGGGAGCTTTAGTGCACCGGGCTTGCCCTTTTCACTCTGCAATTTGAAGATACTCTAAAATTAATTTTCATGCTCTGCAACAAAAAAAGGAGGAAATAATCATGGGAAGGAGAGAGGGGTTCCCCTTGGCCGTCTACATCTTGGTGATCTGTTGAAGAGTTTATGTTGTATTGGTAGGGAATAGTCAAATCTTTTGCAGCATCTCTGCTATATGAAAGTGTCCTTTAGACTTCCTTAGAATACGATTGAGATCAAAAACGCTTTTTACCTTTCAGTGTAAATTGGCTGAACTAACCCAAAGGAAGGATAATAGCACATATATCATATTATATTATCTATTCTAGTCTGCTAAATGCTTGAAGTTATTTAAGTTTTTGCCATGATCTACTTTGCTAGTAGTATAATATTGCGTGCAAAATTTTTATGCCGTCTGTACTAATTGTTTTTTTTAAGGTACTTAAAATTAATTTCACACCTTGCAACGAAAAAAAGGAGGAAAAAATAATCATGGGAAGGAGAGGGAGGTTTCCCTTGGCCCTCTGCATCTTGGTGCTACACTTTATTTGAAGCCATTCCATTTTGTGACACTTCATATGTTCTTGTTTTCACATTTTTTTTTCGGTATTATTTGAAGCCATTCTTGTTTTCACATTTTTTTGGAGTAACTGGTTAAGTTGCCCTCATGTGACCAGGAGGGTCAGGGGTTAAACAGCCTTAGGCAAAAATGCACGGTAAGATTGCGCACAATAGACCCTTGTGGTCGGGCCCTTCCCTGGATGCTACGCATTGGGGGAGCTTTAGTGCACCAGACTTACCCCTATATTATGCATACTAAGCTCTGCAATTACAGTATAATGGTAGAATTCCTATAGTTCAAACCTAGTATGGTCACTGGGCATCACCTACATATCTAATTTATGTTCTCTTTTGACATTTGTCATCTGTTTTGATTTTATATTCAAAGCGATCCATAGTAATTAAGTTACTTTTCTCTCCTCGGTCACTGGAGCTTCTCTTTCAATCTGTTTGAATACCTTGACCCTTTTCCTTCTTTAAGTAGTTTGAAAAATATATTATCTTTTAGCATCTTTTAATAGAATGAAAGGTTATAGAAGATTTGTGTTAACTAAACCAGCTTTGTTTGGATCGAGGTATAGTTGATTGATTGATATATATTTTATCTGCCAAGACCCTGTTTGTTCATGTAGATGAAACAAACTAACATAGGTGGCTCCCTAAGCTTATGAATAATTTATTTGAACTTTCGGCGTGCATTTATCTGAAACGAGTATGGGGATGATGCAATATCTTTGAAAAGCTTAATCAGTGGTGATTTGTCACACTTGACTCTATGATTTTCATTATATGCTGTTTCCTCCTTTTCTTTTACGGGGCCGCTGGTGGCCCACCTCACCCCCCCACCCCCTTTTTTTTTTTGGTGGATGAACTAAGTCACCTTTTTGTTTTTACAAATGCAAGCATGATCATTACTAGTCACGTCATGGCGATTTGGTATCTTCTTAAACTTTCTTCACTCGGAAGTGAGTGTACTGACTTGTCCCTTCTTTCCTAGTCTATTGGTGAAGAGCGTCTGTGCAGCAGCTACAGTCATGCTTTGGTTGGTGTGTCACACAGCTGTCATGCTATCTGATCCAAATCGATGCTTATAATTTAGTCACTCTGTTTCGGTTGTTTTTCTTCGGCAAGACTAATGGTCATCACTTTTCTTCATCTTGCTACTGATTTGCCATGACAAGCATTTTACCAGCTTTTAAGGTGTCATTGTCCTCATCCTTGTATCTATAATATGAGCCTGTGCTGTCTATGTTCATCGTAATTGGTAGTTGTCAAATTAAAGGAAAAGATACTTCATCATTGAGTTCTTTTCTTTATCATAATTTCAAGTGCTTCGGTGTTTAATTTCCATTTGTCCGCATAGACATTCTATGCTAGCCATTTGCGCTATCCATGAAGTTCTGATTTCAATTTTTATATTACTGATAGGGTGACAATCTTATGAGGATTCTCAATGTAGCAGCATTTGCCGTATCTGCATATGCTTCTACTGAAGGAAGGATTTGCAAACCATTCAATCCGTTGTTAGGGGAGACTTATGAGGCTGAGTATCCAGATAAAGGCCTGCGCTTTTTCTCAGAAAAGGTGGCATTACTTTTTTACTTTTTGGGGTAGTCTTTTGTAGTTTTTGAGGAATGTGGCAGGGATATAGAGACGAATGATATTACGAACTCCAAATCTGTCGTGAACTGGTGTTCTATGGAATCACTGTCTCTCTATTTACGCTTTTTCTTTTTCTAGTCTTTCTCATACTTTTAATTTCTTGATGTGCAACTGTGTAACTCTATGTTCTTTGTGGTAACTAAGAAGTATCTTTTGTCAGTCTTGAGTTGAGTGATCATGGGAGAATTGATGATTTGAGGGTGGGGTGGGGTTGGGAGCAGGGGGAGATTAAATATGGGTTGTATCTTTTGCCAGGCTTGAGTTGAGAAGTCATGGGAGAAAGATTTGGGAGAAGGGGGGAGTAGCAAGAGTCTGTAGCTTGGAATGTTTTCAAGGCTGCTCGCAAGCATGCTACTGATGTCTGATGTATCTCTCTCCTTGTTTAGGTAAGTCATCATCCCATGATAATAGCATGCCATTGTGAGGGTACAGGATGGAAATTCTGGGGAGATAGTAATTTAAAAAGCAAATTTTGGGGTCGCTCAATTCAGCTGGATCCTGTTGGTATATTGACTCTTGAATTTGATGATGGAGAAATCTTTCAGTGGAGCAAGGTATTTGCATGCGGACACTTGAATATTTATCCTTCTTTTAATCAGTTCATATGAGTTAATATTTCCTTCTTCATGTAAAAGGTAACTACATCGATATACAATCTGATTTTGGGGAAACTATACTGCGATCACTATGGTACAATGCGCATACAAGGAAATCGCAATTACTCTGGTAAGCTGAAATTCAAGGAGCAATCAATAATTGACCGGAATCCACACCAGGTTCTCTCTCTATTCTCATTATCCTGCATGAAAATGCAGAAACCCTCATCTTCGAATGCTTCCACTCGCTGCTATTCTGTATTAGACTAATATGAGAACATAATGGTTATAGCAGAATCCATGCTGTGCATATAGAGTGAACAATTGTCTTAGCTTGAGGTTATTGTGAACTGGGATGTGCCACAGGAAAGATTAGATGACAAGTATGATTTGTCTATGTGCGATTCATGTGTCCTTGGAGTTAAATTTAATTAAAAAAAACGTGGTTCCACTCAATTTCATGCCTTGTTTTGGTGCAAAATATTCCTTGTTAAATCCCCTTAGGGTACTAAACCCTGTGCTCGTTGACTTGTTAACATTGTCTAATTGAATTGTTAACATTTTGTCGAAGAAAGTGCTAGCACAAAGATGCTATGATGTTAGGTAATTTAATAAAGTAAGTCAGAAAGGGAAAACTGAGATTATCGTGTTTACAGTGCACAAATTATTTTTCCAAAGGTAAAGCTGGTAACCAATATGCTGTTAACCAACAGAATGAGAGGATAGAGAAAAAGAACCCTATGCGAGATGAATTTTTTGCAGCTTGCATCTTTACTTAGAGAACTGTAGACAAAGTACTTGGATCCCAGTTTCTCACCTTATATTTGATGTCTTTTGGCTTTTCCGTGATAGTGCAATTTTATGTAATTGTAATGGAAGATGTTTTCCTCGTTTTCTTCATAAATCATTTACTGTACAAGTCTGGGTGATTTAGTATTGCTTCAAACTGAGCATGTCGCTTCTTAAATTTCCTTTTTGCAGGTACAGGGAATAGTTCAAGACAGGAGTGGGAAGACTGTAGCTACATTATTTGGGAAGTGGGATGAGAGTATGCATTATGTGAATGGGGATTTCTCCCCAGGAAAAGGATTTGATTCTCTATCTGAAGCTCATTTGCTATGGAATCGGAGCAAACCTCCCAAAGACCCGACTAGATATAATTTGACACGCTTTGCAATTACGATGAATGAGCTCATCCCTGGACTGAAGGTATGTGTCAAGATTTATTATCTTTGAATGATTGCATTCTTAGCGAGAAAATTTGTTGTATATCTGTGCTGTTAGATTTGTGGTCACCGAAAAATAAGGCAGTATTGACAAAGTATCTGTAATTATCTGCAAATATCATTTGCTCTTACCATTAGTGGAAAACTTTATATCGACTCTTCATACTCGTTCTAGTTCTGAATAATATTGGTTTCAATATCACTTCATTTATAGGACAAGCTGCCACCAACAGATTCTAGGCTAAGACCTGATCAAAGGTGCTTGGAGAATGGCGAATATGACAGGGCTAATTCAGAAAAGCTGCGTCTTGAGGAACGGCAGCGACAGGTAATCTTTACATCCATTTTTTGTTTTCTGGTTAGAAGTTGAGGTCATGAGCCAACTAGGAAATGAGAGGAAATTCTTCTGTCCTTGTTTTGTTGATTTACTTTTGAGAACCAGATGGCAGTTTGTCTCCTGCCCAGGCGCCATTGTTGCTTCAGATTTCTGCACACTAAGTTGTTTTAGCTAATGACCTTATAATTCTGAACAAGTCAGGAACTTTAAATGAAGTAGATGTTAAAGGAGATGTTTTGCATGCTTCAGCTTAAACTTCCTCTTTACTCTTGTGAAAACTGTAGGTACATTTTCTAGGTGTTGGTTCTAAAAAGCAATAAGAAATCCTAAACTAGCATGATTTGTTATGTGGCTAGCTGAGTAGGTGGAAGTTATTGATTGCTTATTTGCGTACAGGCTCGGAAAATGCAAGAAAGGGGTTGGAAGCCACAGTGGTTTGCAAAAGACAAAGGGGGTGATAGTTACCGCTACATTGGTGGTTATTGGGAAGCAAGGGAGAAGGGCAATTGGGAGTCATGTCCTAATATTTTTGGTCATATTCCTTCTGATCAGATGTAAAGACCGAGTGAATTCTAGCCATTTGCAGCTTATTATTTCATTTCTTCCAAATCATTATACAGTAGTGGAGAGTTTTGTTGGTGCTGCAAATTGTTCATGACATATGTAAAGTACTTTTGAGTGCCTTAAAAGTAATAAAGGTTTCATTCTTTTTCTTTTTGGCTCTTGCGGCCGATTGTCCTTTGTCCATTTCCATATAAAATCATAGGTTGCAATGAGAGACCGACTCAGGATTCAAATATGGATGTGTATACCGACTCAGGATTCAAAGATGGATGTGTATTCTTCATTTCTTTTAGCATATATTCTGAGGTGGTGTTCTTTTGGTCTGTTTGGACAGTGAGTGTTGGATTGTTCAGGTATCCATGCACAAACTGATCTCCGAGCTTGAAAGAATTTGTATAATACAAGTGAGATTTAATCAACCTACATTCAATGGGACGTTGAAAGGGTAATGATCATAGAGACACCCCAAGAGGAAAGAGAAGTTGGGTTGGGTTCGTACTTTCTGGATCTACAACATGTGTAATTTATGGTGTTTCTAGAATCCAGATTCTTGAAAATTTATATAAAGAGAAGCTTGCCTCCCTTCATATTCATTTTACTTCTAGAAAGGGTAGGAGGAAAGACATCAAAGAAAATGACATCTATGGAGTTGGTTGCAAATGTTAAAATAGTTGAAAGGAAGTTTTTTCATAGTCGTGGATTTTTGTAAAAACTGGTGATTTAGCTTCAGTTCCTACTTGTATACCTTAGTTATGGATCACAAAGGTGACACTCCACCCGAGATACACTAGTTTTGACGTTTAGGTTACAGACAAAATTGATTTGTGAGCACATACAGAGCCGAAAGTCTGTAAAAACAAATTTATCTATTCTACAAAATAGGAGTTAGATTTGTTTACATTCTATTCTTTTGGACTCCACTTGTGAGATTGTATATTTACGATGTATATGTTGTTGTTGTTGACTGGTCACAAACAAGTAACATATCTAGGTTCAACTATTAATAATACATGAAGATGTAATGGATAAAACTATAGTAGTATTGCATGCTAATACGGGGGAGTGCTATAAGTAGGAGGATACGTGCCAACGTGAAAGAAAAACTATATTAGATCAGATACGAAAATAAATACGTTATATATTTATGAATACTGTGCTTCTAATTTAAGAGAGAAACAAACTAAACGACTCCTAAAATGCTTCCATATATAATACAAAACCCAACTTGAAGCATAAGTAGTGATATGCTCCATTTATTTTTTTAAAAAAATTGTCCCTAAAATACTAATCTTCCCAAATCGAATATCAGGAAAAGCAGCTTAACAACGTATGGGCTTGTGAACATAAATGAGTAGTAAAAGTTTTAGTAATCCCATAGAGCAATAAACAAGTTTCAATATATCTTAATTTTTTGCAAATCTACAAAAATTTCTTAAAATAACCATTATGCGGATACACTATCATGAACGAGATTCATATGTCATGATTCATTGTAATCAATTTCAGTTACAATTTAAACTGAAGGAAGATTCCAATCCCTAACAATTTACTATACAAATCATAAACAAATCCTAACATAAAGGCAACAACACATTTCAAAAATTCAAAAATTTTCAGCTCTTCAGTATGAATCATGAGCCAAAATATGTCGAATGTGACAATTATGTTGAGGCATTCTGGAATTTGGGAAAACAAGCAATCTGATTCACTGCATCAGATAGTTATAGTAAAATTGTATAACCATGAATCTTTCAGAATAATTCATTGCAAGAAAATAATTTAAAACATAGTTGATTCAATTATCCAAATAACTATAATTGATGTATAATTATTGGAAATAATTAAATTAATTGTCATATGTGTATATTAGGTAATTATTATATATTAGGAGTATTAGGAGATTATT
>JAOTQR010000007.1:6433620-6444951 GCA_025774065.1 Solanum ossicruentum | reverse complement strand
GAGACATTCCTAAGTATCAAAGGTTGGTCGGGAAGTTGCTCTACCTTACTATCACCAGACCAGACATAGCATTTGCAGTCCAGTCATTGAGCCAATTCACGCAGAAACCAAAGGAGTCACATTGGAAAGCTGCCTTAAGGGTCGTCAGATATGTGAAATCAGAACCTGGGAAGAGGCTGCTCATGAGCTCTAGTCAGAATCCTGAGCTGAAGGGATATTGTGATGCAGATTGGGCAGCTTGCCAAAGCACAAGAAGATCAGTTACTGGATATGTTTTAAAGTTTGGAGATTCCTTGATTTCCTGGAAGTCCAAGAAGCAACACACAGTTTCAAGAAGCTCAACAGAAGCTGAATATAGGAGCTTGGCCACACTGACAGCAGAAATTGTATGGGTCACAGGTCTGTTCAAGGAGTTGGGGGTCATATTAATGGATCCAGCAATCATTCATTGTGACAATAAATTAGCCTTACAACTTGCTGTCAATCCTGTGTTTCATGAACGTACAAAACACATAGAGATCGACTGCCACTTCATTAGAGAAAAGATCCAGAAGGGACTTATTAGAACCATTTATGTTAACACCAAAGATCAGGAAGCTGATCTACTCACCAAAGCTTTGGGGCGAACACAACATGACTATTTGATACACAAGCTTGGATTATTGAACCTCTTCAATACATCCAGCTTGAGGGGAGTGTTGAAGCTAGTTCAGTTAGCTAGAGTAGTTAGTTATACAGATCAGTTAGTTAGTTGTAACATTAACTAATTAGTTGTGTTATTAGTTGGTTAGTTAGAATTGGTATTGAGATACAATCCTATAAGTGAGGGTACACAATTAGAATGGTGTGGAGTTAATTGGTGTATAAGAATACACAATGTATTCATTTGTAAAGTTAGTTGAAGAAATAAAAAAATACACATTCTTCTCTCTGCTTTCTTCTTCTCCAAAATCCAAATTGCTTCTTGAGTGAGAAGTGGATTTCTTCATATCTACCTAACTAGAGGACACTAGAGCTATATATAAGAGGTTTACCATTCTCTATATATGATCCCTTCGATTAAACTCTGAAGGACAATCAAGAATGCTTACATTAGCCTACTCTACATTGGAAACTCAATTATACGATCTAGGCAAACATAGAAAATCATAAATTTAATTATAGCCTTTTCTAACTATATATGATCTCCGATACAACTCTTAAGCTTCTTCTTACCTAACGACTTAGCCACAATTCATTTTTCTCATCTAAAGGACACAATATCACACTTGTACTACTCACATTTACTGCAAGATAATATCTTAGTTCCTCACATACTATATGTCAAACCTATTAGATCAAATCTTAAACTTATTACTATTACCTTCATGTTTGTCATCCTTCTTATCATGACAATCATCTCACATTCAAGCTTAGTGTCACGTACTAAACATGGATAGAAATAGAATAGCTTATATACCATACTAATTTATGACTAATAGATAAAATTAAGAAATGCTAACTCACTAAGGCCTCACAACATGTAGTTAATCTGTATCTTCTAGTCTATCTAGTTATAGGTTATCGTTGTATTCTCTTTTACAACTCTAGTACTACTTACCCATTAACTATACATTACTATCTAGTTAATCCCATAACTCGATGAATATTGTAGGGCTCTCCTTTCAAAATCATAAGTCTGGATTAGATTTATCATGTCATGGCTACCCTGTCTTTCTCTTCAACACCTATACTTGGGATTCATTAATGTAATGGCACATCAACATAAACTCCTTTCTGATTCGAGTGTACTCTATCTCATTGTGACTAATAACTCTTCTTCTTCCTTCTATCAGGAAAACTAGACGATACTTACTACTCTTTAACTAAAATAAAAAAGGACATAACTTATCACGCCATTACTTAGCTTATAGATACATAACTCTTAACTGCATGCCTCAATTAACCACTATTCTTACTCTCTGATTTTTACATCTTTCTAGCTCTAGGATCATTTTACAATTTGTGGTTTACAAAGCCTCCAGTCACACTCTCTCAGGGGGCAAACACAAAGCATTTAGAGACATAACTTTGCTCTCCAAGATAATATCTTAAGAAAGGCTTAGAGAAGAAAGTTTGGGAATACATCTTGTTTTATCTCGAACGCATGACTCGGGTGAATAAGGGTGCATTCTTTCGAATCAATAGACTTAAACACTAATTGACTCCTCTCAAGCCTTGTGTAGTCTCTTTATTTTCTGAAGGTCTTATCTAAGAGTCACTCATCTAACTAAGTTTCATATGGCATAGCTTTCGTATGGCATAGCTTTATTGCACGATCTAGAGTATGAACAGAGACGGATTTACCTTGATGTAAGGGGTATCACATGACACGGCTTTGTCAATTTTTTTACTAAATACACATATATATCTAGATATTAAAAATAAAACATCATATAAAAAATTAAAAGGACACCACTTTATATAAAAATACGCGCAGGCCGTGTAGTTAGAGGTGCGAGTAGCTAGCTGGACATTCCAGGTTCAAATCCCACCTGCACGGCTTCTTCTTGTTTTCCCCTCTTCTTGATGGACGTCCTGTGTTCTATCCCCAGCTGCAGCATTTTCTTTTTTCCCCTCTCCTTGACCTTTTGTTTCTCAACCCCTTAGGTCTATTTATTTCGTTTAAAATCAATCTATTACTTTTTTAATTTTAGAAATAGAACTGAAATAAAAATTTTAAATCTTTGAGTCCTTTATCAATTCGAATTGTAGTTAAATAAAAATATATATATTGTTAGACTCCTCATATTTATATATTTGTTACTTGTGAGTTTCTCCACAAAAAATATTAGTTCTTGTTCATCAATCACCATCATTGAGCATCTCGAGTCTCCATGTCATGTTAGTATATTCGTTTTATTCTATTTCTCTATTATGTGCTTGAAGTTTTTTATTTTTATTTGTTCACAATAATAAATTTAATTCTTTTTTATTTACTTATTGCAATGAAATAATTCAAGATTCATTAAATTGATATTTAAATTTATATATATGTATTTTATTTTTAGATTTGCATATGACCAATATACTACGAATTATTTATTATATTATCCACAATCCTCTATTATTTGATCCTAAATTACTAATTGTGCAGATTATATGAACTTATACTAAATTTAATGGAGCGATATTTTCCTAAAAAAGATTTCAAACGTACAAAGTCAAGTTTAACAATTCAGGCTTCAACTTCAACCGATTTGGAAGAATAAGGTAACCCAATGCCTCAAAGACTCCTGCCCATTTCGGGGTAAGGGGGTTAGATGTACGCAGTCTGACCCGTATATTTAAAAAAAAAACATAGCGCGACTGTTTCCGGGATTTGGAAGAATAAGGTAATGAGTCAAAAAAATATCAACGAAATGAAGGAATTAATCTAAATTCCTTACCGTTGATCCTGGAGAAAGATGACCAATTCAAGTAGACAAATTTTATCTAAATTTTATATTATTTAAATAAATAAAATTTCAGAAAGTTCACTATTAGGGGGCCTCAAATTTTTTGAGGCAAAAAACAAAAGCTTCATTAATTTTCCTCTTGAACTATCATTATCTTTTAATGGTGTGATCCCTTGAAAAAAATTCTGTGTATGCCACTGAGTATGAAAGAATGAGAGACATCTCTTAAATGCGTTGTAGCTTCCCGATTTTAATTGTAGTGCATAATGTATGCACTAGCAAGACTTTGTTGGACACATCTTCATATATATACCCTGTGACTCACTTGTGCTCTAATATCAAATTTTATCACGCTCCGATCCTACACCCAAGATATGGTAAGACTTGAAAACTATTACTTATCCCAAATGAATCTTTGGTCTGGTTGACTACTTCAAAAAGACTAAACGGCGAGCCTTTAAAGTAATGAAAATGCTTTTAAAATAAACATGGAGGGAGAATAAAATAGCGAAGAGAAATGCTTAATTGACCAATTGAGTCATGTAAATGTGGGCGGTTCGTAATATCTTGCCTTAGACTCATCTAAAAAAAACAGTGTAGGATAATGACATTATACTAAAAAGTGATGATGATGATCAAAGATTAGAAAATGACAAATTGTTACAATAGAGCGTGTTGTGTTTGGAAATTGCAATTATCTTTCCACATTGGACAACCCACTTCTTGGATTAAGGGGTTCATGTAGGACCTATAATGGGTCCTCATTACTCAAAGAAACAAGGACAAAGTTCCCCATAGCCCCCACAAAGATGATAGGTCCATTCATTGCTGCCTTTCTTGTGATTCATGATGCACCACCATTTCCAATGCTTTTATGGTATTATTACAAATATTAGTACTACTACCTTTGTTTCCAAGAATTTTTAGAACTGTTAATTCAAATATCTGTTTAACCATAAAAATTATTTATTTTTTAAAAGACTGGTTTTTAAATTCAAAATCTACATCAAATCTGTTTTTCTACCAAAATATAACCATTAGTTTCTTTTTATAATTTAATATTTTATGAAAAAGTTCTATTTATTACTTAAGATTTGTTTTGCTTGATTTGTATGAATTCACTTCAAATCCATTTTACTTGATTTGTATAAATTTTTCGTCAAATATATAAACTTGTATTAATATGTGAGATTTCTCATCTTTTTACATTGAATAATATTCTTTTGAAATATATAAATTTTCTTTGAATTTGTAAATGATTGTCAAAATAAGAGGTGGTTGTTATTTTTTCACTGATTAATTTTCATACCTAATTGTAATAAGAAAAATTATATGTAGGATTATAATTTCTGATAATGATAACAAATATCATCAATAAAGGTTCTATATAATTTAGAATTAGAAGTTTGTTTTGTTTGATACAGTCAAATATTTGATAGTTTTAGAACTTATAAATATCAATCATCTTTCATATTTTGCACAAAAAAAATGCAAAATACGTTTTAAAACTTATGATACTCAAATACATTTTAAAACTCCAATTCAGATTTTAAAATACTGAAATACTCAATTATAATATGTTTTAAAAAATTATAATACCCAAACATTATTTTAAAACTTCAATTCAAATTCTATTAAAACTATTTTAGAAAAATAACATAAAAACAAATGCTGATTAAGTTCCCGACATCATATGTCTAAACTCTAAGCTAAAAATTGGAAGACTGCAAGTCAATTGATAAAACACCGAAATCGAGACTAGTACACTTTGGTCGACACGTATTTCTTGGTAACAGTTATTTAGTTAAATAACAAATTTATTAAAAAACACTGCCTTCGTTAATTTTTAATTATCAGAAGAAATTATTTATTTTAATAAATCAAGATAAAATATTTTTTTTATTTTTATTATATGTTTAATTTATTGATTGGATCAATGTTCTTGAAAAATACAATGAGTAAGTACACATGAAATCCTATCAATTAATAAAGATAAATTGATAAATTTATTATATTGATAATTATTTTTTAATAAGTATGTAAAATTAAAATTTAACCATCAAAAATAAATGGAGGGAGTAGTATCTAATTATCCTACATTCTCCTTCTTTATGTCCTAATGTAAGTAGCACAACTAATTTAATATAAAAATTGTAAAATATTTTGCATCAATATATTAAAAATATATAAGAAAAAGATATTTTTCAAGACGAACTAAAAATACTAAATGAAAATAAGAGTATGGGAATAATAATAATGTAATGTGAAAAAAGTAGAAGCAAGTAGTAATTGTTTATGTATTTTTATGGGTAAGATGAAATACTTAAGCGTATTGAGTAAGATTGAGTTAGAGATTTGATTAATGGAGAATTTTAAGAAATCAGATCCCAATGATATACTTAGCAAGGAACGGCTGGATTAGGAAAATGCCATCCATAATCAAACCAAGTCAACGTTCTAAGAGAATCATATCAATATTATAAATAAAATATTCTTTTTTGTATTTAGTAAATTCAAAAAAGAGAGAGAAAACAGGTGTACATAAAGACAATTATTGGCATGAATTAGGCACAGTTTTTTCTTGGTTCCACCGACCCACCAAATTCAATAAGTAATGTTTACATTTCATTACGAAAATTATTACTCAAAAATACTAGAAGAAGTCGTATATATCCTACTCAATTATTATTTCTAGGATTAAAGAAATTGGACTATTTAATACTTTATATTTTGCAAGAGCATTATGAACTTATGGCATTTGGATATAGTTTCCAGATTGATTAGTTTGTTTGTTTTTTCGGGAAAGAAAATAATATGTAATCTTGTACTGAAATCCACGGAAAATGTATTTGAGCAATGATTGATTTGTGAGCAATAATAATAATAACAAGAAGAGGAATGGAGCAAATCGTAAATATAAATTTTCAAAAACTTAAAAGGAAAATTGTATATATTTTCTTCATTTTACATGTAAACTGTAAACATTAAACATCATAATTATGTTTTTCTTATCTTCAAGTTTAGTTAGGTAAAACAATTTTATCCAAATGAATACACTTAAAATAATTGTAGATATCATATACAAGCTACTGTATGATACTATACTTTATTAACTTCAAATATTATTATAAAAATTCTCTAGTATGAAGCACTTTATTATTTTTATTAAAAAGATAAGGCAAAATTTGAAAATCATAGATTTTCAAAAAATAAAAGGTGAGTTGGAAAACTGGAATCCTGAAATTAAATTTGGAAAAAACAGATAATTTCATACAACTCTAAATAAAGATTTAAAGAGAAGACAATAGTATTAGACTTATCATAAAAGCAAGGTTTTATGACAATTAGGTATCCTTAATGGAGCTTTGCCAAATGGCATAATTTTAGCTGTCAAATTTTAATTAGGTTTGTATGTTGTTGAAAGTCTTTATCTTTGTTTTTCCCTGGAGTATACCGCTCTTGTTTGGATAGACCTGAAGACTTTTGGCCTATATGATAAAAATTAGTGGCCAAAGTTCGTATGTTTTTTTAAAAATATATTTTTTTCTGATTTAGATAAAATTGAAGAGTTAATAAATTTAAATATTATTTTTAATTATTTAAATTTATAATATTTTAAGTAGTTGAAGTAAATGAAGAAATAATTAAATAATAATTAATAAAAATAACATAATAAAATTAAGTAGACACTTTAATAGTCATTATAAATTAAGCAGAGAAGTTATTGTAATTTCATAGTTGAAGTAGATAAAGAAATAATTAAATAATAAGTAATAGAAATGATGCAATAAAATTAAGTAGACACTCTCATAGGCACTGTAAAATTAAGTAGACACGTTATTATAATTATATAGTTAAAGTAGATGAAGAAATATTAAATAATAACTAACAGAAATAACACAGTAAAATTAAGTGGCAGTTTAATAGCCACCATACAATTAAACAGACACGTTATAGTCACAAATTTATAATATTTTTAAATAGTCTTCAAATAATACACATTACTCCTATATAAAAGAATAATTTATTATGAATAATATTGTAATTTTATAGTTAAAGTAGACGAAGAAATAATTAAACAATAATTAATAAAAATGACACATTAAAATTAGTTAGATAATCTATATTTATACTATATTAAAAAAGTGTGAAGGTCCTTAACAATGTTATTTGAACTTTTTGCCCTTCATTAAAAAAGAATTTGTTTTATACAAAATTGTCTTTTCACCATTATTTTTTATTATTATATTGTTATTTTAATAATATTTAATATTAACTATAATAAATATAATAAAAATTAAATAGAGAAAATTTTCTTATTATAATTAAATCCATACATGGGGAACCTTTTTTTAACTCGAATAAACTTGATCTAGAAAAAGAAAAATAAAGAATTTCTCATATAATAAGCAAAAAAAAGGTTTGAAAAACTATCTCCCATAAAAATAGTCACAAAAAAGTAAAATAAATAAAATAAAGAGAAGAAGAAAAAGAAGAAGAAAGAAACATGTTTAAAAAACAGAGGTTTAAGAAATTCATGTCAAAGAATTCATTAGATTAAAAGTAATTTAATTTTCCTTAATTATTCTCTTAATATTAAAAAAAAAAAAAAGAAGTGTCTTTTATCATTAATTGGTTTGTCAACTCTTTTATTTACCTTAATTAATTAGTTTGTCATTTTTTTTTCCTTTTTCTTTTTTCCTTTATGAATCTACTACTTTAGTAAAAGTTCTTCTATTTTCACCATGAATCATAATTATATGGTAAAAGGTTTTATCCTAAATATAATAAAATATTATTTCCTATCCTTTTTTATTTATGATTTCTCTACTTCTATAAAAACACTTTAATTTCTTCAACTTCTGATTCATCAATCATTAACAATCAACAATTGGGCTTGTATTTTCTTATTTTGCAATTGCAATCAAATTTTTTTCTCGATTTAATTGATTCATTCATCTCCTTCATCGGTTTGTGCTAAGTGGTGTTGGATCTTATTTTATACTTTTTCTCGAAATTCAATTTGATTTTCAGGTTTGCTTATATTACACATTCACGTTCTTTGTTTCATATTTTTTTCCCTTTCATTTTCACTTTTCGAATTTGAAGAAAATAATATTAATTGTTTTGCCAGCTTAACTAACAACTCGCTCTATTCACAAGTTTCATCTATTCAGGTAAAATAATATCTCAAATAAGATCTCAACTAAGCTAATACGTCTTTCCTTTAGACAAAATCGTCTTTTCAGTATTTTTCTTAATTTATTAATTAATTTTTTATAATTTAGTTTCAAGATCCACTTTTTGATTAGAATTACTTTATATTTAGAATCCACTTTTGATTTAGCACTATTCTATGTAAATGATTAATAAAAATTTTGACTATGAAATACTTTGTTAATAAAAGTATGTAATATAACAAATTTAAAAATAAAATTATGTTGGAAACATTAAACTACTCCTTTTATATTTTGGAATCTTTTGTTACATTACATTTTAGTCAATTAATTATTTAACTTCTAACTATTTAACTCTAAATTACTACTTTATGTATTAAAAAACTATTAGCATATCTAATTATAAGCAATTGAATTGATTTTTTTTCATCTTTGCTCTATCACAATATACTAAGCTACTGCATCAAACTAATAATATTTATTTAATTTTTATTTATGTCAATATTGTATTTGATTTTCCCATCTTTGTTATATCACAAAAAACTAAGCTATTACATCAAACTAATAATATTTGTTTAATTTTATTTACATGAATATTATATATATATATATATATATATATATATATAATGACAAGTATTATTTATATATAATTTTAAAATTGACGTGGCTCATGCGTGCAAAGCATGTATATTAAACTAGTTATTTTAAAAAATAGTCATACAAAAAGAAAGAGAGGAGCTATAGAGTAGAATTAAAAAATTATTGTTGTTGAGGATCGATCCACAATGTTAAGGATCGATCTCAGAACCTTGGGTTTAAGACGCAAAACTTGAACCACCAAGTCAAGCATCCAAGCTACAAAAAATGACTAGTGTAATATTTAAAATATGTTTACTATCCGAAGCTGCTCACTTTAGCCTCTTATTATATAAGAGAAACTGTTATAAATATAAATTTTGACTAATAATTTTTAATATTTTTAATTTTTTAACTTAAAAATATATTTTAATTTTATCAAAAACTATAAAAATATTTAAAATTAATTTAATTTTAAAATACTTAAAATAAACTAATCCAAATAGGTGATAAATCACTAAAACATAAAATCCCATCATAAATATTAAAGTTAAGTGCGTTCGAACAGGAACAAAACTAAAAATTTTGTCTTGTCATTTTTTTTCTTGAGCTTGAGACATTACTTCATTTGAAATACTTGTTGTGTTTTTGTTGACGAAATGATCTAATGAATTTTTGTACTTGTATGAATTTGTATTATGAATCCTTCTAATTAATAATTGAACCTTTAAACTCAATAAAACATAATATATCGGATTCCTTTGACGATTAAGCAGGCTTATGTGGCATTAAAATGGATGAGTTGCCAAGAGAGTGTGCCACACACATTTCAAAGGCAAGTGAAGATCGTATTTAATTTTTTAAAAAAATATTAAAATAATAAAAAATAACTTTTTTATTTTTTTATTTTTTTATTTTTTTATTTTTTTGACAAAAGAAGCTCCTTCTTCCCCCACTTGTTTCAGTCACCCATCACCTCAACCCCATCTCTGCTGCCACCCCTTTGTTCTTTCTTCTCCACTCTATTCTCATCATTTTCATTAGCAGATTTGGGCATTGAACTTAGTGAAGGGAGAGAACAACGCTGATTTTATGATGATGTTCATCACCCATCAGAGTCCCAATGATTCACAATGGACTAGAGAAAAAGGTGGCATTGTAAGAAATATAGATGGGGCAAGAGCACCACGTCGTACCTTTTGAGAAGATTTCACCGGAGTTGTCAAGTCACCAACGATTTGTTGTTGTCCAAGATCTGATTCGTTTCTCTAGGAATATGGACGCTGATTCACAAACCAAATGTCCTTGTATACTTTGATGGATTAAGGATTCAAAATCCTTCACTGGTTCTTTCAGTTTAATCTTACGATTTAGAAGTGAAATAAATTCAAAGATAATATCCTAACTTTCTTTCTTTCTGCAGTTTTAGTTTCTTTCAACTTCCTTTCCTTTATTTTCTATTTCTCTCTCCCACTTGGAGTCTCTCTCCCACTAGGAATCTTAACTCCCACTTGGAGTCAACCACCTTCCCGTTATAAGGGAAGTGGTTGGGTGGTTACAACCGTCACTTAAAGGATAACAACTATTCATTCTTATCCTTTAGGATAATGTTGAACAGTTAACTGCATCACCTTAAATAAACTACATGCTGGGGTCGGGTCAAGATTTAGATCGCGTCAGTCCACATGTGCGACTCATGATCCCCAAAATCTTACATCTCCCACTTCTCATATGGCAGATAAGACTTGAGTCAATATCACATCAACCTAACATACAATTCATATGGCAAAATGGTTCGTGCGACCTGTGAGCATAAAGGATTGTCTTCAAGGTCTTATAAGCCTTTTATAGGAATTCAATCACGTACAAAAAAAATTCACTATCAATTATGAGGATATCTATACTCACAATACCTCAAACTTTAACTACTCTAGTAGTTAATCATCTTATCCCTCATCCTCTTCAAGAGGCTGACTCGAGTCCATAATTAATTTTAGTTTTCATAGTCTTCCATTTCTACTCGAATCATCTATTTCAAATCAACTGCTTTCCCAGACATGCACTGTTAAACCCCGAAATTTCCTAAAATTAATTATTAATTGTTGGGATTGAAATATAGCCTAAATTTAATCCGTTTG
>JAOTQR010000007.1:6375103-6391434 GCA_025774065.1 Solanum ossicruentum | reverse complement strand
CGACTCTACTCGTGCCATACATAATAGTAATATCCTTCACCGGTTCCCGGGCCGGTTACTATCGTGCTACTATATATGCATATATATACTTTCTGTTGTTGGTTGGCTATGGCGGACTCGATTTTGCCCAGTGGTCGAGTTTCGCTTAGACGGTGTGATGATGTGACTGGTACCTCATGTGATATATGATATGTGTGTGCAGCGGTCTTCCCTGGCTCACCCGACTATGTACATGATGTGTGATGGAGATTTTGGGTATTTGAACTTCTGGAGGTGATAGCAAAACAAGATCTTGAGTCCCCCTTGCTTGAATTGAAGGCCTTGGTGAAAGAAGAAAAAGTAGAGGTTTTTCCCAAGGGGGAGATGGTGCCCTTAGGTACCAAGGTAAGTTGAAAAAGTAGAGGTTTTTCCCAAGGGGGAGATGGTGCCCTTAGGTACCAAGGTAGGTTTTGTATGCCTTGTGTTGATGGTTTGAGGGAGAAAATCCTTGATGAGGCCCATAATTCTTCTTACTCTATCCACCCCGGTTCCACCAAAATGTATAAAGACCTGAGGGATGTGTATTGGTGGGGAGGCATGAAGAGGGACATTACCAAATTTGTTTCTGTTTGCCATAGTTGTCTACAAGTCAAAGCCTAACATCAAAGGTTGAGTGTCCTAACCCAAGGTATAGAGATTCCTACTTGGAAGTGAGAAGTGATTTATATGGATTTTATGGTTGAGTTGCCTAAGACTAGAAAAGATTTTGATTCCATATGGATGGTGGCTGATAGGATGATGAAATCGGCTAATTTTCTATTGGTTAAGAGTACATATGGGGCTGAAGAGTATGTAAGGTTTTACATCCATGAATTAGTGAGGTTACATGGGGTTCCTTTATCTGTCATATCAGATCATGGTGCATAATTCACTTCATACTCTTGGACGTCTTTTCAAAGAGATCTTGGTACAAAAGTTCACCTTAGTACGGCTTTTCACCCTCAAATAGATGGCCAAGCCGAAAGAACAATTCAAACACTTGAGGATATGCTTAGATCTTATGTCTTGGAGCTTAAAGATAGTTGGGATGATCACCTTCTGTTGATTGTGTTTGTCTACAACAATAGCTACCACTCTAGCATTGGTATGGCTCCTTTTGAGGCTCTTTATGAGAGGCGTTGTAGATCACCAGTGGATTGGTTTGAGGTCGGAAAGGTGGCTTTATTAGGGCCGGACCTGGTTGTAGAGGCTCTTGAGAATGTTAGGATGATTAGTGAAAGGTTGAGGATAGCCTAGAGTCATCAAGAATCCTATGCCTATGTAAGAAGGAGAGACCTAGAATTCCAAGTGGGTGATTGGGTCTATTTGAAGGTTTCTCCAATGATAGATGTGGTTTATTTAGGTAAAAAGGGTAAGTTAAGTCCAAGGTATGTTGGTCCTAATAAGGTGATAAAGAGGGTTGGCAAAGTAGTTTATGAGTTGAAGTTTCCTAGTGAAATGAATTTGGCTCACCCGGTGTTCCATGTCTCTATTTTGAGAAAATGTGTTGGTGATCCTAATGCTATTATGCCTCTTATATTGTGGGTGTTGTTGAGGATAACTTGACCTTTGAGGAGGTTCTGATTTAGATTGTGGATAGGCAAGTGAAGAGATTGAGAAACAAGGAGGTGGCATTCGTTAAGGTCCTTTGGAGGAACCAACAAGTCAAAAATGCTCTATAGAAGCCCGAAGCGGACATGCTAAAGCGGTATCCTTATCTTTTCCACTCCACTCAAGCCTAAGGTACTAACTCTAAGTCCGCTATGTGAAATTAACTCTCATATTTCAGCCCCTGTGTTATTTATCTGCATTCATGTTTAAGTTGTCAAACTTATGATGATTTTACACTTATGTTGAGATTTTAAAAATGGTGTCTTAAATGTAATGTTGCACTCTTGTTGGGGCTTTGTTTATGATCACTCTAGTCTTGTACATCTCTTTTACATTCGGGTACGAATGTTCTCGAGGGGGAGATATTGAAACTACTCCAAAAAGTGCCCAAAAATGTGCCTCGAAATGCTCGAAATTTTAATTTTCATATGTCTTAAAATTCGTGCGCGATTTCAAAAATCTGACTTTATATTTTTGTTCAGAGGGTCAAAATTAGGGGAAAGAGGGTGTAACCCCGATTTAAGAGCAAACGATTAGCAATTATGAATTTCAAAAATGCAAATTCCAGAGAGTTGTGCGCACCGCGCACCAGTGTAAAACTAGAAGCTGTTTTTTTTACTTCTTCCAAAATTTTCTAAGTGTTCGGCCCAAGTGTTCCCAAATGTGTTTTCACCTATACTTAGTCATTTTTCACCCCCATATCATCCTAAACATTTTCCAATACTCACTCAAACACTTAGCCATATTTTCACTCCAAAATTCAAGTCTCAAAATCCTCATCCGAAACTAAGGATTTCCTTGAAGCTTCAAGCCTCAATTTTCAATCTTCATCAAGAGCTTCTTCAAAGCTAAGGTATGTAGGTTTTAGCCATTGGACCCTTTTACCCATGGTACCCTAATCGCTTTTTTACTCAATTTGCATGATTTAAAGTTGATTTTATAAATGGGTTTACTATTATGAACATGTCTATGAATTCTATTAAAATTGGGTAAAATTCTAACTGTTCTGCTATGCTTGAGCTATAAATCTTGGATCTAATGTAAGATTTGACGAGAGGTTTTGATATATATTGCTTGAGGGTATTGAAGGTGTTGATTGATGATTTTACATGGGATTTTCTTGCATGATTTCATCTCAAAATTGCATGAGTTTATACTAGCATTTCACACCCTTTAAGTGTGTGTTAAAATGTTCAGTTATGGTTTCTTGAGGAATTGAAGGTCCAAAGCATGAAATATGATATGATTGATGTTATGATGATGAAATGAGCTTATGTATGTGATAAATCCTATATAAAGTGTTTCATTAGACCATGCCCAATCAAGGGGGTCTAGGAACCCAGATAACCGAGATAGGGGTTTGTACTCATTAACCGAGTAAAGGGCTTGTACTGTGCCACCTAGTGATTGGGTGGCATCATTACTAACCAAAAAGGGGTTTTTACTCATCAACCGAGTGAAGGGTTTGTACTTCTCCACCTAGGTGATGGGGCGGCATCATTACCAACCGAGTGAAGGGTTAGTACTTCACCACCTAAGTGATGGGGCGGCATCATCACTAACCTACCAAGGGGTTTGTACTTTGGTAATCTAGCTTGTTATATTCTACACATATGATATCTTATGCGAGCATGAGTTATTTAAGCATGTTTTACATTAGCATTGAGCATTCATGTCATATTGTTATATGTTGTCTATTGTCTATTGCTATGCATTTTGATTATGATGCCTATCTCTTGTTGTATTTCATCTTACATACTTAGTACATTCAAACGTACTAACGCATACTCTTGCCTACATGATATCACCATGTAGGAACCAGAGCCCAAGTTGATCATCTTCCTCCATGTGGCTAGTTCGGTGATACTCAAGTTAGTTGGTAAGTCCTCCGTTTCGAGGACCTTATTCTATGTGCTCTTATTATGTATTGAAACATCCCTCTTTATGTTCTAATCTGACTATGAGAGTGAACCCGATTTCTTTGTTTTGGCCCCCGCTCTTATATATGTATTAGAGGTGTTTATTAGACACATTATGTATCTATGATATGATCTTCGACTCTTGTCTCTTGATTATGATGTTATGCAAGCTCTCCCCTTAGTCCTTTGCACCCTATTCTTATTCTTTTATGTCTCTTATATGTTTCCGTGACAAATAATGTGTAATGACAAGCTAAGAAGCTTGTTTGGGGTTCCTTCGGTTTCCCCATTCGTCGTATCACGTCTAGGCCCTAGGCTTTGGTCGTGATAGGTGAGTCTTAGTGTAAGGTCAATAACCCTTATCTACCTAACTTGTTATGTTGAGCTACATTTCTTGTTTCGAGGGTGAGCCCGGGACACATCTTGGCCCCCCTTTAATTCATGATTAGAGGCATTGTTAGATACTCAAGCTATGTATTATTTATGTGATGTTTGCACTCCCATAGAGATTTCCTTTAGTCCCTATTCCATGTATCTATTTTTTGGGTGTCAATGGCAAGTGATGATCTTTCTAAGTCTCTTCTTCCCCATAGCTTGAGTCCTATTAATCATTTTCTTAGACTTTGTTGTGATTGGATGATGAAAATTCCTATCCCATTCTATCCCCATAACGTGAGTCCATAGCCCTGATTTCCCCCAGATTGAATTGTTTGATGCTTGGTCTACGTTTCTGCAACTAAGGATGTGCTTATGTATGCTGTGAGGCTTGTTTGGGAACCCTTGGGTTCCTATTCACCATGTCGTACCTAAGTCCTAGGCTTGGATCATGACAAGATCATATCATAACGGGCTTGAATCTCCTTAACCAACAATGTTATATGACTCAAACAACGCTAACTTAATTGAAGAGTCTAAAGCTCCACAAAAAGAAATATTTTCCTTCAACATATAATTATTTTCTGTTGTATAGTGAATTAGTTGGAGACTTAGATTATTTTTCTTTGTATTGACTCACTCTTTCACTACACTATACACTACGATATTTATTTGCACTTCTCATCTTTCTTTCATACTCATCTACTTTTCACAAAGAAATAAAAATCATTATTTGTAATTGAGGAATTCTTTTTTGTCTTGAATAGGAATAAAATGGATAATAATGTTGTTAAATTAATAGAGGAATTATATATTTGAGGTTACATGAGTTACAAGATATAATGAGGTAGAATATGACTTACTGGTTAGATAAGTTACACAAAAAATAATTGGTCATATTCTAGTCAATTTATATCAACTAAAATAATATACTTTAATATTAAATTGTTGTGCTCCAACAGCTAATAAATAAAAAATAAATATTTAAAAGTAATAAATATTTCATAAAGAAACTCAAAAAGATAATCATCCCTTTTTTAAATCTTGTAGTCTTTTTCAATAGTTAGGAATAATTTTGAAGAAGTTAAAAAGCTTCAGAGGGAAAATCAAGCACGTATTTTTTGGACTTCAAAAAGTGATGTTCATGATTTAGATTAAAATTGATCCAAATTAAAAAATCGATTCAAATTAATTAAATAAATAAAATTTAAATTTGATTTTGTTTTATATTTTTGAAAATCAATAATAATTGGTTTGATTTTGATTTTGATTTTTATTTTGTTTAATGAACAGAAGAGATGTCTGAACCAAAATCGAACTGACCCGACAAATTATATACATACTTTTTGATATAATTGTATATACATAATATATTATTTTTATAAATACTTTTTTATGAAAACAAATGATCACTCTGATGAAAAAGAGTAAGGTACGATGCGTCTTTTCTTTATGCAATAAGATCGATAACTTAGCCGTTATTTAGTAAGTTTGTGTTAATTTGTATATTAAACTAACTAATAATATAAGTAGAATGTTAAACATAAGTGAAGTTCTAGTATAAGAATTATAAGATTCAAAATGGCACGAATACAACTCATTTCTTTTTGAATGAGTTGTTGCCTTTTTTCTTTTTAAATCTTTTGAATTATTTATTTATTTATTTTATTTTTATGTATAATAAATAATCAAATTAAATCAAATCGAAATATATAACAAGCAAATTAATATATAAGTATATATTTGATTTGATTTGATTTTCACAATTTAAAAAATAATTTAATTTTACTTTTAAATTTAAGTCAACGTCTGCTGGTTATGAAGGGTGAAATTCATACGCTTATGTTTCCTAGGAATATGTCATAACAATATCCTTTATTTGGTCACTACAATCCATGTGTCGAACCACTAAAACAAATTCAATTGTTATTCTAAATTAATCACAAATTTAAGGGTAAACACATAGCTTTTCTACGTGACACATTCTGCATGATGTTTTTCTAAGCAGGCCTGAAAATCTACAAAGGAAGCATATCCTTTTTCTCTATACCAATCTCTAATAAAAAACTGGACTCTGTGAAACTAAAAGATTTCAGACAACTTTAATTAAGATAAAAAAAAAAAAAATCGACCGCTACTCTTACAAAGAAACGAATTTTAATTGGACATAATAAATAGATATTCCTTTTAATTTGACCGCAATTGATATTTATGCTTTTCAACATTGGATGGGCACAAGAATAAACTTAAAATGCCAAAAAATGAAATAAGTAGACATAGATAAAAAATACATATCCTACCTGATAAATTATGTGGACTTTGTATATACAACGAGTAATTTTTAAAAAAATTTATAATATTATGAATGCCTACTTGTGAAAACTCAAAATTGAAGATTATAAATATCACCTATATCAAGTTAAAAGAGAAGCTTATATTTTATATAATTGTTTGCGGAAGCATATTTAATATGTTGATGAATACGTAATAAAGAAGTCTTGTTTTTGTTGTCCTTTTTGTTTTTATCATTTAATAACTACATAATACTGATCTGAGCTTGGATTGGTGTGTGGTCCAGTGATTTTTTTAATAAAACAAAAGAAACAAAGTACATTACATTTAGATCAAAAGAAAGAGTAAATTCCCTAAATAGGAATATCATTTTATATATATATATATATATATATATATAGATATATATATAAAATATTATATTACTTAGTTATTTTTAATTTTTTTTTCAAAATATACTTAATATAATAAAAACATCCTCCTCTCGTAATGGATGCCATCTCACATTTTTCTATGTTTTTTAACAATAAACTAGTTTTTGAAGATTCTGCATTGCACGGGGCTCAATAAGATGTTATTTTTTAAAATTTTATTATTTAGATAAAATTTAAAAAGTTAATAATTTAAATATATTTTAAATTTTTTTTAGTTATTTGAATTTTTAATATTTTTAAATAGCCTTTAAATAATACGCATAATAGATATGACATAGTAAAGATAGATACTTTAATAGCTACTGCAAAATTACGTCATCATGTTATTGCAATTTCATAGTTGAAGTAGAAAAAATAATTAAATAATAATTAATAGAAATGACACAATAAAATTAAGTGGACACTTTAATAGCCACCGTAACACTAAGCAGACACATTGTAATCACATGTCTGCTTCAAGCAGCAGCAAGCAGTTGAAATGCTCAGCTGCCTGCTTACAGTAAACAATAATTTAAATAAAAATTAATAGAAATAACATAATAAATTCTCGAAACGTTGGATTTAAGATGTCAAATTTGAACCATTAAGCCAAACAGCTCAATAGTCACCTGTCTACTTATGTTACCTGCTTGAAATAGCTGAAGCAGGCAGGACAACTTTAAGCTATTCAACTTAGCAGCCTATTATATAAGAGAAGTATTTGAACTCTCTTAAATCATCCATATCTTATATTCAATAAAAGATTATTACTTTTTAAGAATCAAACTACTTAAACTTTGATCAATATTTTAAGATATATTATTTTATCATATTAAGTTAAATATTTTCACGAATTTTTTAATATCAATATTTTAATTTTAAAATTTGTTTAATTTAATTTTTAAAACATCAAAAATTGATAAAAGTGACTCTGAAAAAATAAAACGTAATTATTATGAGATGGCAAGAGTAGTGTTTACACTTTTTGCGAAAAATAAAACAAGTACATCCTTGCAAAATTATTTTTATGTTATGTGAATAAAAGAAAAACAGTAATTTATCTTTAAACTTACGTCAGATAAGTACATAGTAAGGAGTTTGCATATACCAAACTATCCAAAAAACGATATATATATGCGTATAAAAGCTTACCTCTTTAATTTCGAAAGTCTCAAAAATTTATCTCAAATAGTATCTTTTATTTTAATTTTTTAAAATGTATTTACATAAAATTGAAACACTTATTTAAAATCTCTCGTAATGAATATATTAAATAACTCGAAAGTGTCACCAGGTCTTAAAGTAAGTTCTCCATTCTTTCTCAATCTTTGCCTTTTCCTTTCTACTCATGCGTTTTTTCGTGTCTTTACTTTTTTTCAATAATCTGGTGAAAGGCTAAACACTGATTGATATCTCTTCTTAATTTTTTTTTTCTTCAAGTGATTTCGAATTGTCTTGTTTTCCTTTTGGGTCTCTTTGGTATTTTGCTCTGGATCTACAGATATATTAATCTTCTCATTGCGCTCAAGTGATGAGAAATGGAGTTTATTTATCAGTTTGCGTTAGAACTGTAAATTTATCCGTCTTTCTCTAGTTGGCAATATTATTTATTTTACAAATCTTATTATTCAAATTTGGTAGTGATTTTCCTATGTTGTCTTAAAACTACAGGATTTTTATGTTTTTCCTTGAAAAATATATAAAATATTTGCACTCAAAGTTATATTGTATTAAAGTAATTAATTTTTATAATGTGAATAAGTAGTTAAGATATTTTGATTAAAAAAATACTTAACAAGATTTATGTATCAAATATATTAATAATATTTTTTCAACTGAAATACTTTTATTCAAACAGATAATTATTTATTTTTAAAATAAATTTTAATACTTTTTAAAAAAGTTACTTTTTTTAGGAGCTCTAACTTTTGACACTAGGGGTGTTCATGGTTTGGATAAAAATCGATTCAAATAGAAAAATTGAACCAAATCGATTAAATAAATCGATTTTATTTGGGTTTGGTTTGATTTTACTTTTTTTAAAATTGATAGTGTTTGGTTTGAGTTTGGATTTATTTTGAAAAATCGAAGAAACAATCAAACCAAACCGACAAATTATATTAATATATTTTATGATTATACATATATAATATACTATTTATAAAAATATTTTTTATTTTTCAATCTACTTATGAAAGCGTAACTGCTCAAGATGAAAATATTGATCTTGTTATTTTCATGTATATAACAATTTTTGGTGGGATTAAAAATGTTTCTATCTGTTTCTTATAGGCCAAATAGTGAATTTTAAAAAAAAATTCACAGTAAATTTAGTGATTGAAAGTTCTATAATATCAATCTTCTAACTATTTTTTATTTTAAATGGATTGTTGTCACTTTTTCTCCATTTTAAATGTATAGTTACTTTTATTTTTATATATGATTAATAATCGAATAAACGAACTAAATTAAACTGAAACCGATAACAACCAAATCAATAAATATATATTATAATTGGGTTAATTTCATTTTAACAATTTAAAAATAAATTAAGGTGATTTGATTTTAATTTTGACCAGTAATCAACTAAAATCAACTCATGTAGTTTTGACTTTTGACTATCAAGGGAATTTGATAGTTCACATATTCGGAGAATTCAATGATCCCTTTCACACACTAGAATTAATCATTCGTTTGAAGTTTGGAAGATAATTTTGTAATACGTAATGCTTGATGGTGAAAGTATTTTGCTTGGTTGTCACGATCCATTATTTACCTATCCTCTATTTTCGCACCTTACAAACAAGTAGATGATATGTGTTTGCATCTAAATTTCTATCACTTAATATTATTAAATTATACATATTCCCACCTTATTAGGTTACTTGAGTATGATAAATTGATGTAATCCAATCGAAATATCGGGTGCTGGTAAGTATTATTTTATTCGGTTGAATATATTTATCTTATTTTTTATTTTAATTCGTTTGGAAAGAATGTTTATGTTTTTTGACAATGTTTTTATTTTAATTTTTCACATGATATTTTTAAAATCATAAAATTAAAAATTATTTTTATGCATTCCTGATTCCACATATCTTTCGTGGATCATAAGATTAAAAAAAAATTAATCTTTTTAGTGCTTGTATCAAATAAAAACCTAACAGACAAAAAATTGAAATAAGGAAGTAAACCATTGCTCGGCACTACATTTGAAAATAGGTATCGAAGAAAAGCGTCACAAAACAATAGTTTCAAACCCCAATAACACAAGAAAAGGACTAAACAATGCAACTTGGCATAGGAATCGAAGAAAAGCCTCACAGAAAAATAGTTTTAATCCAAAATAACATCAACAGAAAAGGACTAGAACAATACATGCATAGTAGATAAAGACTTGGGGTGGGGTTGGAGGAGCAAGTTTACAAGAATTATATAATTTTATTATTACTAGTCAGTATCTGTGGTGGTCCAAATAGAAGCAGAAAGTAGGCGGCGGGACTTCCATCCTAAAACGAGCTTATTGGTCCCAATTTCCTCCACCCTGTACCCATCATTGAATAGCCCCAACAGCAATTTTGCTTGACAATGATTGGCAAAGCTTATATTACTCTCACAGAAACCCAGTGCACCCAACCGCTCCCCCCATGACCACCTTTCCTCCTCTCCTCGGGCTCGGTAGATCCGGGCCAATGACCCAGTTATTCGGGGCCCGAGGTATACCTGCTCCACCAATGTTCGAGCCCGGCTTTGTAATGGGAACCCGGCCTCAAGCGAATCATAGAGTGCTGAGTAGTGATGTAAAGTGTCCAAGAACCGACCCACGAACCCTTCCTCCTCTCCTATGGGCCTTAGTTCCTCTTCCACTAGTGTCACGAGTCTCGGATTCAGTGTCTTGGATCTGGATAAAAACGAAGCCACTGAATCCGAGGCCCGATAGCTAAAATGAGGCAAGTGAAGCATGCAATTAATAATTAGAGCTTCTCCGCGGACTAACTTGAGATTTGTTGGCTTAAATATTTCGTCCGTGTCCAATCTGCAGTGATGAAAAGAAAATGGCTGACCGATGGATGCGGCAAAAGCTGTTAACCGACGGCCGGTCTCTTGGACCGTCCCGAACGACCGACGGCCACTGCCACTCCTTGACAATGCTGTGATCCGTAGGTGGGGAGTTGGGGGACCATCTTTTCTGGACACCAAAGCTTGCATTAAGGAAGCCCATTGAATTCCTTCCATTATATCATAGTCCACAACATGGACTCTCCTATCATGGACGACGGATTCCAAGATCGCTTGATTTGCTGTGAAATGCCCAAATTTGACAAAAGGAGACATGTCCTGCAGTAGTTGAAAAGCGGCCAACACATCTCCCTGATGTTGCTCGTCTTTGTAATTAGGGGAAAACACGTGCTTAGCATGTAAGGTTCCGGAAGCGGCGCCGTCGAGCAAGGCCTGCAAGGCGTCAGTGAAATGCACGGCCAATCTCTCCATATTGGTGGCGCCGTTTGGGGATGCCAATTCCTTGAGCCGAACCAATATCACTCGAGCCAACTCTCGGCTTTTGTTCACGCCGGTTAACGCCTCCGCCGCCGCCATGAGGAGGTGGACAAGCTTCAGCCCGGTGATGTCTTCCGCTTGGTTGTTATTAGAGTCTTGTGATCCTTCCTCCTCTATCATCCCAGCAGAATCCTCCGAGGTGTAAACGTAATTACCAGAGGAATTGTTTCCCTGGATCATGGATTCAATTAGATCTTGGAAATTATTGCCGCCAGAAAAAGTATCCCAATCGAAAACCGGCGACCAGTCATTCCATGTACGACCATGATCATCTTCAGATGAAGAAGAGGTGGAGGTTGTAGTGATAGTTGTAGTGGGTGTGCTTAAACTAGCATAATAATCAAAATCTGAGATGGCTTCATCAACCATCATCTCCATAGCTAACGATTCTTGCACTTCAAGTGTTTGTTGTTTTGCCTTACTCAAGATTTGTGTGTGTGACGGAGAGAGATTTATAAACGGCAAAGGAAAGGAGCTGAAACAAGAGACAATGTGTAGGAAGCTGATTGAGATTAATTAAAGCATTAATAAAACAGGATTAGTACTCTAATAAATAGAGTCGTTCCTTGTACTATAGTTTGGTCTGGTTTAAATTATCCCATAAAAGGGCGTCATCAAAGCTGATTAATCATGCATTGGTTAATTTACTCTTTTACCCCAGATACTATTTATTTAAAATTTTTGTCCCTTTAATTTTGTTTATTAATATGGTCTTCTACCAACTAGAAGGACGGAAGTTTTGAGGTATATCACACTTTCAGATTGCAAGAACCTTGATATATTTTATTTGATGTGTGAGGTTCCAGAAAAACAAAGGACATTATTTTGCGCATTAGTATATTCAATAAGTCTGTAACATCCATGTCATATTTGCATATTTTAGACAAAAAAGATCTGTTAAAGAAGTCCCCATGGACCAATATATACGCAAAGAGATAACAAGTCACTTCAAAATTGTAATGTGTTAAGAATGTGGGCTATGCATATATACATTTTCTTACAGCGTTAGGGGTCATTTAGTAGAGTTATGGAGACTTTGTTATATTATTAACTTTTGAAATCGAGTTAACTTGCAAGATCTATAATATTTTATAATTTAATCTTTCATGAATCACATTTGATTAACTTTTAAAAAAAAATTATCTTCATAGATTGTTTGTTGGTTCAATTATCAATTTTATAAATTTTCAAAAATTAGAGAGTCTCTCATTTAACAACCGATATGAGAAAGTAAAAATACTCAAATAATTAAGAAAGAAAAACGAAAACAAAGGTAACGTACCTCAGCTAGTGGCTGTTGCCTCCTGCCTCCCATAGTTGTAAGCTTTTTAACTTTTTCCTTTTCACCAGGGAAAAGAGTAGGAGGTAATGACCCGAAGGATTATTTCAAAATTTTTAGAAAATTATAGTTGTACTCTTTTTGATTGTTGTTTTGAGTCATGTTTAATTATTTTGTGGGTTTGGCTTTAGAACTTTATTGAAAAGTTGAGAAGTTTTGAAGTCTATGAGTTTTCAAGGCTTAAATTATTTAAAAGTAATTTTTGGTACCAACCGGATCTATGATTCTCGAAATAAAATTTCAACAGTTTCATTAACTTTGAAATAGATTTTTAACAATTTTATTGAATTTGGGAGGTGATTTTAGCCGTAGGTTGAGATTCAACTTATTTTTCAGGAACTCCGAGGTCATTTTGATCTGTTTGATTTTAAGTTAATTTTGTTGTGACTAAATGAATTTCAAATCGAAGAGACTTCAGATCCATGAGCCGAATACTCTATTGAATTCAGAACATCAAATTTAGTAGGGTAACATATATGGTTTGTGTGTAGAAATTTCAAATGAATCCCGATGATTAAATTCAAATTTTGTGGGTTGAGTTGAATTATTTTGTGTGATTTGGTGTTGCAGGTTCCGCTTAAGCAATGACATGGTTATTAAAGCGACTACTGCTTAAGCGGAGGCCTAATCTCTTAAGCTATGGCCTCTTTCTTGGCAGGGATCCCTCAAGTGGATTAGGGTCCGGCAAAGTGGTAGATGGAAAAGTGACCCTAAGTCGCTTAAACGAAGCCTGCTTATTTTTAGCACGTTGCAAGAAGGGCCCCAAAGCCGCTTAAACGACATCAGAGTTGTCTTTTGAGACTAATTTCAAGGTTTCTTCTCCATTCTTTAATTTTTCAAGTTTTTGAGAACTCTTAGATAGTCATTTTAAAGTGATTTCTCAAAATTAATTCATCCTGTAAGTGATTTTGATCTAGAATTTTCAATTTTTCATTAATTATATCATAATTTTAACCATTAATTCTAGGTCTTAAGCTTCAAATTTCATGGGTTTTCTCAAGACAATTTTTTTTTATAAATTACGAATTATGGCCTGAATTCAACTCCATTTTTAAAATGGCTTTCATCATTAATTTTCAAACGCTTTGGATAATGTAATTATGTATTAATTTCTATTTTCGAAAATGAAATTTTGACTAATTCTAAATCTGATCATCGAAATTAATAAATTGGATGTCATTATGCTTGTATTGTTATTGCGATTCCAAAATTGAATGGACTTGTTGATTGGTAGGTTCATCGAAAAGAAAAGGCTCAAGTTTTGGAGTAAAAATTTGATGAAATTGACGCAAATGACTTTTAGGACCCTTTGTTAAGTGTGTAGAATTTTGTATTTCCATATTATTGTTGGAGAGTGATGTGACTTGGTGAAGGGTTGCTATTTTATAGACACACGCCCATGTTAAATGACTCTAATAATGAATAAAAAGGGAACTAGAAAGGCAACGTAATAATATAATCATGTAGGATGTGTCGTGAATGATAGCCACTTGTTTGACTCCTTATTGATGATGAACCACTTGTTTGATTCCTTATTAATGTTGAACATAACCATATTGATATGGATTATAATTTGATATTGATAATTCCCATCTTCTCATGAATATGCTATACTTACATCAGTTTTTTGACACTAATATGATGAAATATTTTAGGAGAAGTAATGAGAAATAGAGGTTAGGCCACACATTCTATGGTAGGTACTATATGAGGGATCGTGCCACATGCTCCTTAGAAAGTTTTATATAAAGGGGTCGAGCCACGTGCTCTATGCAGGTGCTATATCGGGGATCAATTCACAAGCTTCGCTGGCAAATTACATAGATAGATATGTCCCTCTATGGATTTCTAAAGGTGATTCAACAGGTACATATTGTTAGGAGAAATAAGCATCATTTCTATATGACATTTATATCACATTGTACTTCATCATTTGTAATTGAATCTTGTCATGGATGTAAATTAAAATCCTCTTTTGATTATTTATGTGGATGAAATTAATTGATTACTCTGATATGTTGAGCTTTTTTATTGGTTCTTTCTTCCGTTGTGTTACTATATGCTAGGTTAGGCTGTTTATTTCATGTAGTTTGTAGTTATGGAAGTTTGAATAGAATGTGATGGGGTAGTTGAGTTCTATATCGCTTTACTTAGGATGAATAAGACTTCTTACTGGGTACCATGTTGTTTAGCACTCACCCTTGCTTCTACACTTGTACAGGTTGTAAGCTCAGACCCCATTGACTTTCTTATTTGTATTTTCAGTCTGAGGCATTTGGTGGATGATTGAGAGATACTAGCTAGTCTCTTTAGTGGGGCTCATATTCCTTCACTATGCTATTGTTCTATTTGACACAAAAGGACATTGAGATTTGCATTTATTTTAATTTCATGTATACTTTAGTTGTTTGTAAATGTGATACCAACCTCTTTTTTTTTGGGGGGGGAGGGGTGGGGGGGAGGGGGGTTCAGAGTTGTGGTTTACTTGTCTGTTTATTTGGCTTATTTGAGTTGTTATTTCTATTTTTTACTTTCACTCTTATTTGTATTGTCGACATCATACGTTGACTTGTCTAGGTAGGTTAAGGCAAGTGTTATCACATCAAATTTTGATAGTGATAGAGTCAATCAAGCTAAACACCACATATTTAAATTTATTGCAAGAATGGGTAAACTTATCAATTTTTTCCTTTTACTTACTGCAAACACGAATTATGATCTTGAAATTAGACATGTACATTTTAACGTAATAAATATGAGAAAAAACTTATCCATATCGAATGTATATATTCAACCCAATTATGTTACTCGTAGATAACTTAACTAAGGTCTAGAGTCCTATTTTTAGTGAATAAATTAAACAATTAAAATATGAGAAAAATTTAATAACCCAACAACATACTCAAATTTATGTTCTTTCTTTAATGCATGTTTTGTTTGTGAATAAGATGTACCGTAAGCTTTAATCTCATTTCATTTCTTGGAAGTTTGAGTAGTTAAACCCACAACTAGGATTGTAGAAACCATGACGCTATAACAAAGTAGGCAAACACAGAATTTTATTGGGCTTTGTATTATATGTATTATGATTACCTTTGTCTAAAAGTCTTTCTTGATGAGTGCATGCATTGAGAACTTTTCCATATTTGTTACTTGTCTAAGAGAAAATTAGTCATTAGGAAAAGATATATGACCATAACGAAAACTAGGTGAATTCAACTTTTGTCTAAGTTGCTTGAGCCTAGGAAGGGAGAGTATATAGAGGTCGAGAGTTAGGTTTCGTCTAGATTACTTGACCTTGTGAAGGGAGAGTAACTCGAAATCAATAGAAAAAAGTTAATACGCATACATGTTGAGATCGAGAGATGGTGAATGAAATATGTCTAGTAAGGGCCAGAAGGTGAACTAGATATTACATAACTTTCTAGGTTTTACATGCAACACAGCAAACAATATCACTAATGTTATACGCTTACTGAGTTATAAACCATAGGAACTACAACCCTAGTCTTTTCTCATATCATCTAGAACCCTAGTTTTTTAGATTCGTATTCGCAGTCCTAGTTACTTATCTTCGGTAGTATTGAAATGTCACACCCTTCCCTGGGGTCGTGACCAGTGCCCGATAGGGACACGTAAACACATACTAAGTCGAATTTCCCGATAATCATAGCCTAGAATTCTACCAAAATTTCGGTAGAGTTTCCTCTGTTTTATTTACTAACCACATCTGCAGCAGCTCCCAGAATACACAGAAAATGCATACATATATATATTCACATAATAACGCGGGCCGACAAGGTCTCC
>JAOTQR010000007.1:6341112-6371733 GCA_025774065.1 Solanum ossicruentum | reverse complement strand
GCCTTTATGTACCAAGGAGACATCTATGCTTCATGCCAAGTGATACGAAATCAAGTAACCTTACATACCTCGTCGTCAGACCTCTTTACTATCTCAAAACAACCTTCCCTTCCTTCAAACAGTTATCTACAACATAGTAGATGATAAAACTAGTATTAGCAGCCAATATACATACCTTGGCAGCCCAATTGCATAACAAAACAACACAGGGGCAGCAAACAGGCAATTATAAACCCTAGCATGTTCCTTCAACCGGTTCCGCCTCTAATCATATTTTACAGAACACATCCACCTATAAGCATCATGGATAGCCTGTTCTAGTACCATAACAGCCTTACAACAGCCCACACAGCACATAACAATTCTATATCACCTAAAAACGGGCAGCATAACATTACCTCCCCTCGCTACCTTTCGACCTTAATAATTCCAAATCGGTTCCAACCTTAACCTAATTGTTTTAGCAACATTTATACATACAACCAGCTGTGAACCAGTTTCAGAACAGCAACAAATCAGTTATTAAGGACGTGAAGCAACAACTTGCTCTCCAACATTCCACAAGTTCATACGAAGCACATAATTGAGATATTATATAGCGACTCACTTTTGTGGACTGTAAAAGTAGTTAATCGGCCTTTTTACACTACTGTAAAACCAATCTTTGTTGCATAATTAAGTATTAATACTTCATAAAGCCAGACAACAAGAGAAAAACCTCTTAATTAATAAGAAAAGTACACAAGAATCCTTAGTATACAATCTGTCCTGATATTCCAGCATAGGTGAGATTAACTTGTCTCTTTGATTTTGATGAACAAACCATACTAGGTGCATAAGTAAGTTTACTTACCTTCAAAGTCAAGATTTAGAGCTTCTTTAGGGACTCTTGTGAGGTTGTAAAGCTGGTTTTTCAACCATTCAAACCAGAGCAAACAACCACCTAAGAAAACAGGTTTTTCCTTGTCTAAGTTGAAATGAGATTGTAGGCTGGTTTTTATCCCCATTTAAAGCCTTAGCTTGGCCGACTTACCTCTGACTTTTTGAGCATCTTAAACCATATGTTATTAAGCTACTGTGCATCAGCTTGGCCCTTAAACATCAAGGAGCAAACCCTGGGCCAATTACTGGCATTGACGAGAATGGCTTTCTAATAAAAGTTTTCGGTACCTAATACTAGTCGGCGAATGGCGTACGGAGCTGCTTACCCTAAGACTTCAACTCCATCTTACATTGAAGTAAGTTCAGTTGGCTCGAATGAATGTGAGAGGAGGATCAAAAGACTGATTCTCCAAGAGAGGAATATAAGTGATCCTCTAGGGTATACCTCCCTTGCCTGAAAGCGCCGCTTCTATTCTTACTTTGGCTCCAGAATCTGCGATTGGATTCAAGGGATCGCTATATCAATTTAGCAACTGCTTTAATAGAGGCTGCCTTAAGTCCTTGAGAAGGCCTAAATGGGTCACCAAGTTGATGGGCTTGGACTGCCTATTTTCCAACTTTTCCTTCACTTAGTTTGGGCCCAATTTGTTAAGTGTTTTATATTGTCTTTGGGCCTTTTTTAATACCCTTAGGCTGAACATATAGTACATTTATGATGCTAAAATATGGGCTAAAGTTGCACCCTTAACACGGACTTTATTCATAATCGAACTTAGACAATTTCGACGTCGAGCCTCGTCTTCGCTTAACTAGTGATTTTTAAGCTAAGCAAGTAGGTGACTCACCTGCTAGCTTCTAAGTCCTACAAGCACCTCAATTCTTTTACTTCATTTAAGGTCGTTCTCTCCTTAATTCGGCACAAAACACGTATATACTCAACCCTCTTAAGTGTTAGACGCCCATATAGCCCATTAACGCGAGATTCAAGCACTTTTAAAATGTAGCGTCAATTTGACCAAACCATGTCATGTTCCATATACATTGTGCTAGTATTGTAAGGTGTTGGGTGTTACAATAAGAAAGAACATGAATCATCTAATGAAGGAATTAAATAGCATAGAGAAGAAGATAAGAAAAGTGACCATAATGAGGAAAATCTAAGGCATAGCAAATGTCAAAAGACCTTTACTTCCTTTGGACCCGATTTTGTAACATTTTTCTTAAAAAATGAGCCTTGAACTTCAAAGAAATTATGACTTCTTCAGAAGTACAATATTGGAAAGAGGCAGTCAATAGTAAGATTGAATCCATAATGAATAATCATACATGGGAATTGGTTGATCTTCCTCCTGAAAATAAACCCCTAAGGTCTAAATGAATTTTCAAAAGGAAAATAAAAGCTAATGACACTATTGACAAATACAAAGTGAGGCTTGTTGTTAAAGGATTTAGACAACGTGAAGGTCTTGACTACTTTTATACGTACTCATCGGTAATAAGAATTATGTCAATTCGAACATTAATAGCATTAGTTGTGGTGTACGGTCTAGAAATTCATCAAATGGATGTCAAAACAGCCTTCTTAAATGGAGATTTGGAGGAAGAAATCTATATAGAGCAACCAGAAGGGTTCATAGTTCCTGAAAATAAAAAGAAGGTGTGCAGACTTGTTAAGTCTTGTATGAACTCAAACAAGCACCCAAATAATGGCATACAAAAGTCGACCAAACAATGTTGTCAAATGATTTCAAAATTGATGAGTGTGACTAATGTGTTAACATTAAAAATACTCCACATAAAATTGTCATTGTTTGCTATATGTGGATGATATGTCAATAATGAGTAACGACATTGCTAACATAAATGCTACTAAGTGTATGCTTGCTAGTAAGTTTGATATGAAAGACCTAGGAGTTGCTGACTAGATATTAGGAATTAAGATTCACAAAACTTCTCAAAGTCTAGCATTGTCTCAATCTCATTATATTAAAATGGTACTAGAAAAATTCAAGTACCTAAACTACAAAAGTGCAGGAACTCCAATTGATCTGAACCTTGATCTGGGTAAGAATAAAAGTGAAAGTTAGTCTCAATTTGATTATGCTAGAGTATTGGGAAGTTTGATGTACATCGAGATCGGTATATGACTAGACATAGCTTGTGCTCTAAGTAAATTGAGTCGGTACACGAGTAATCCCAATCAAACTTATTGGATGGCGATGAAATGAGTTTTGGGGTATTTGGAACATACTCAAAACTTTGCTTTGCATTATAACAAGTATCCAATAGTTATTGAAGGATATAGTAGTGCAAACTGGATTACTGGGTCAACTGAGACTAAGTCCACAAGTGGATACGTCTTTACCATTGGTGGAGGAACAATCTCATGGAAATCGTCCAAACAAATATGTATAGCTCCATCTACAATAGAGGCTGAGTTCATCTCTTTAGACAAGGCTAGTGAAGAAGCTGAATGGCTTCGGAATTTCTTAGAAGATATTCCATTTTGGCCCAAACCAACGGCTCCTATATGCATACACTGTGATAGTCAAGCAGCAATAGGAAGAGCTAGGAGCATTATGTATAACGGTAAGTCCCATCACATACGACGAAAACATAATACCTTTAGCCAACTACTCTCTAGTGGAATTATCACAATTGACTATGTTAAGTCAAAGGACAATGTGTCGGATCTACTTACAAAAGGCCTAACTAGAGAAGTAGTTGAGAGGTCATCAAAGAGAATGGGACTATGGACGAGGACAAATCATAGTGGCAGTAAACCTACCTAGAAGACTGGAGATCCCAAGATTTAGGTTCACGAAGATCAAACAAAGTCATTGATGACGGTTCAACATTATCAAAACTATGATTAATGTCCATTCTCATGGTAAGACAATGTTCAAGAACAAGGATAAGGTAATATGACCTTTTAATGGTTTCTAGGTTTGATTCAGAGTATGTCAAATAGTGTATCTATAGGATAACACATTTAGAAACCGCCTATGTAAGTGTGAAGTGTAAGTCGCTTCAAGGAGAATCTGATAAGGTCAGTTCTCTATGCACTTATGAACCAGGAAGTGTTCATGGCTGAAACGAACAAAATAATGAGAACCAAGACCAGTTAAAGAGTTAGTTGTGTGACTTATGTTGTCTAGGTGTACAACAAAGATCGACGATTTAAAGATATCACATCTACCGATTGATCGAGTATATACGACATATGTTCACTATAGAAAGTTCAAAGGGAAACCTACTTATCCAAATACAATTAATTCTTACTTACGAATCACACAAGTTTTTTCATGCATATATTTTATTTATTTTTATTTTTTTTTAAAAATAGTCATTCCCATTCATGTGGGGGATTGTTGGGTTTTAAAGGTATGAATGGAAATGAAGGATTATATACTTTTCTAAAGGGTTATAGCTTTTTCTAAGAGTGGTGACCTTTCTAAAAGATTATGTCTTTTCCATACGGATGTGACTTTTCTACTAAGGCACAATAAGCGCCCTTTGTTGGCTATAAATAGAGAGGTCTTTTCTCATTTTTTGATATAATATTTCCTTCATCTGCATACATTTCTTTCAAATAAAAGTAGAGTCTTAGTGTGATTTCGTTGCTACCTTTTGAGTTCACTGAAGTTATTGAAGTTCGAGGTACCGCACTTTTTTAACAGGTATATCCATTTTATCCTGGGAAAAAATAATCCACAACCTCGAGTACAGTGAGGGGATTAAATTCCTTAAGGACATACAGTAAATTCTGTGGACTCAAATACTTCTTCTTTTTTATCTTTTTTTACTTCTGATTTACTGGTTTTTGAAAACTTGTTTAGAATCTTTATGGTTATTGTTTTCACAAAGTTTTGTTCTACAAAAGTTTTATTTTGCAAAATTTTTTTCTATAAAAGTTTTGCACCACAAGAGTTTTGTTTACTGTAACACAAAATTTTTTTTAACAAAAGCTTTGTTCTAAGTATTTTAGTAATACATAGAGAACAACACTTAAAAGCTGGTCAAAGTCACTTTTAAGCTCTTTTTAGATTTTAGAAATGTTTGACGTATTCTAAAATGACTTAAAATAAATTTAAAATAGTTTTTAAAAAGTTAAAAGTTGGTCCCCTTCTCCCTTACTTTTTTCTTTTTGGCTTAAAAACTATTTATGTTTGGCCAACAAATTTACTTTTTTATCCCTAATGTTTGCTTATAATTTCTATATTTTTTTGCTCCTACCTTTTTCTCTATGCTTTTCTTTTATTTTTTTTAAATTTTGCTCTTTCTACTTTTTCCCTTGTTGCTCTTTCTTTCTTCCATTTTTTCCGTTTTTCTTCTTTTCTTCCATTTTTTCTTTTTCTTGCTCTTTTTTTCTTTCTTTTGCTTCTAGATTATTTTCTCCTTATTTTATTTTAATAAATAATTTATGGTAAATAAGACATATAGCCATTAGTTATTATAAATATAATTTAAAAAACACCAAATATTTCATGTATTCTATCAAAATTATATATTTTAAAAATTTAAATAACTTGGTCATATAAATTAACTTATATAATCAATTTATATCGAAGATGAATTAAATTAAATTAATTCTAATTTAAGTTAATTTAGAAACAAAAATTTAGAGTAATATAGCATTTGTAACAGTTTAAGGGTATTTCAGATAGTTTAATTAAAAAAAAAGTGCTTAACAACAATTATGTACCAAACACATTAGCAATTTTTTTCAGCTTAAACACTTTTATCCAAACACATAATTACTTATTTTTAAAATAAATTTTTGTACTTTAAGAAGTGCTTTTAAAATACTTTTTAAAAGTCATTTTTTTCAGCTAATTCAAACGGGGTCTATGTGTCAAGACGAACACATTCATAGCCTCTACTGGGATGAAGTGAATACAAAAGAAAATTAACGGTTGTAACTTTGTCAGCTAATGAAAACTTGGTCCATTATTTATTTGAACGATTTTCTTGGTATTTCTTTTAATAATTGTTTTTGTAAATGTTTTGACGAGTTAATAGTTAGAAGTTGGTTCTCCTATAATCTTAAAGGGTTAGTATGAGTGTCATTCACAGTTGTATATATCGTGACATTGTTATATCCAAATTTTGAATTTGAAAGCTCTATTTAAGTACCCGTTTGCTATGTGAAGAGAAATCATATGAGATGAAATTGAAATTTTGTTTGGACATACATGCAATTTAAAATTTTAAATTATACTTTTTGCTCATAAACATAAAATTTCTTAAGTTGTGAAAACTAGCAAAGTTACTCCAATTCTTTATACAATCTTGTCAAATATACAAAAGTTCATAACAAAAGTATAATACACTCTAACAAATTCATTCTAAAAAATTTAATATTTATTCGTCGAACTTTAGTCCAATAAAAACTAAAATTTAAAACATTTATAGTATACTACTCTTTAATATAATACTCCCACACACTGTGGATATTCAACTCACATGCATTTCTCGATCAAATAACGAAGAAGATGAGCCAATATTATTACTTTGAGCTGTTTGTTGATCAATATCATTAGTATTTATATTCCATGAGTATTTCAACACTCCTTTGATATTCTGGCTAATAAATTTGATTGGTAATAATAAATAAAATAGGTTTTTAGTTTGAAATAATAAATGGAGGTATTTAAGGATAATTATGATTTCAATAAAAAATGATCTAAATAAAAAAAAAATTGAATCAAATTAATTTTACTTGAGTTTGATTTGGAGTGGTTTTACCTCTTTAAAAATTGATAATTTTTAATTTAATTTTGATTTGTTAAAAATATCAAAACTGACAAACTATGCACATAATTTTTTTATGATTATATACACCTAATATATTATTTTTAGGAACATTTTAAATATCTTATACATATTCTCATCAAAATTTTTTAATAATTTAAAGATGACATATTGGAATCAACTTGGAGGCATAATCCAGTTGTTGGCTCTTTCGTTTTTGACTTTGTTTTCTTCATTATCAATGAAGACTCAATTTGAGCTAATTTGTTTTTATATTTTTCACCTTGTCTTTTGATTTTATTTTCATATATAACTAATGATTGAATCAAATCAATAATAATTAAATTGATAAATTAATTTAATCGTAATTTTGTTCAACAATAGTGCTATTCATATTATGTATGCTTAAACTTTAATATTAACATGCATTCTTACCTTGTTAAATTATTTATTTATAATAAATTTATATAGTTTAATTAATGTGAACATCCGTCTTTTTTTTTGTTTTATCGGGGATAGTATTGGTTTTATACCATACGATTTTTGTTGTACCACATAAATGACATGCCGTGCAGTAAGTGTCAAGTTTCGTCAATTAGAACCAAAAAATGAGAACCTCATATTGAACTCAACCAATTAATTATCTAAACCTACACAACCATTCATTGTAAATGTTCCATTAAAGTATAAAATATATTTTTCTACTTAAATTGCAGTAAATTAAAGGAACGAATACTTGATTTGCTATTTTTTTTAAAATTTTATAGCCATTTTCTTAGAAAATCATTTAATAATCTACTCCTCCCATTTTTTTTAAAAAATAATCTATTTTAATTTGACATGAAATATTTAAAAAATTAAAAATAGATAATATTATTTTTCTGACCTTTTCCGGGAAATTACTCTTTTAGTTTCGTGCTCCAATTTCGTCAGTGAGAAAATGAGAGGCCCACATTCAACTGCCCCTTGGAGTTTTGGGCAACTGATAAAAAATTGGGGACCAGCTAGTATCTAACTGATTAGACAACCTTTCACTAGAAATGTTCCTTTGAAGTATTATTAACAGGACTTTACTTGTCCCATATTAAAAATTATATGTTTTTCATCTTATTTTTAATATATTAAATAACTGTATAAAGTAGTTCTTAATAGTTAAATTTAAAATTTTAAAATATCATTAAAAAATTAATTTGATAAAGTGCACTTGTAATTAAAATATTCTTAAAGCGTACGTCAAATTAACAAAGTTCACATAATATGAAACGATGGGAGTAGTTAATTTGTAACTTAGATAAAGAAATATTTAATTTAAGTAATTCTTATAAATATCATTTTTGTTATATAACCATTTTCATAGAAAATCAATTTTATGATCTATTGTTTTTCCGACTTTTCCAGAAAAAGAGAAAAACTTTGTAGGTTCATTTTCATCCATTTAAATTATAGGAAACATGACTAAAATGACGTGTATTTTATAAATAAAGTTTGATGTTTCATATCCATACTTTATGGAGGGGGCCGGGGGCAATGACCTCGAATATTTTAAAGCATTTTTTGATATTTATCTGATGAGGTGATTGACAAATCAGAATTTTGTTGTTTAGTTTGTATACATGCATTAATCAAAAGGCAATATATATATACATATTTCTATATTATAGAAAAGTCAATGGAGTGATGATCATTGGCAATATAGTAATTATACTAATTTTTAAGAAAAAATTAATAACTGATAGAAAATCTTTTCTTATAATAAATAAAGAAAAAAATTATTAAAATATTTTATTAGAACGACTGTCATTTCATCAATAAAAAAAACTTGCCTCATAAATAATAAAAAATTCTTTACATCTTCCTCCTATTGTTGTTGTTGTTGTTCCTCCTATTGATTAAATAAAGAAATTTGAATAGTCATTTCATCAATAAGAAAATCTTGCCTCATAAATGATAAAAAATTCTTTGCATCTCCTTGTTATTAATTGAATAAAGAAATTTGAGTGCAAAAACATCTTTTCATCTTCCCATCCCCACTGTTCATTGATCGACTTTAGAAAAAAAATCTAAAAGTATCCGCTCCTACCTATAAATAGAACCTCAGCTAACAAGAAAACACTACTATCTCAACGCATAGCTTGTATCTTTCAATCTCATGTGAGTTTTTTTTATTAATCTCATTTTCGTTCTTTGAAAAAAATATTTGTTAGGTCGTCATTTCAGTTGCGATGGTGCTTGTGGTTCATTAAAATGGGGGCATTCGATTTTTAGTAGCTTCCGAGTGTGTGTTCACGGATCTGCTTCCGTATCACAACCATGATGATTTTGGGGTTCCGAATTTCTTTTCCTTTCTTTTGATCTGTTTTGACTTTTATTAACCTTGTTTTATAAAAGTTGTCAGTTATGTTACTTGGTTTAGAATACAAGATGATTACTGACTTGGGTATGATCAATTTTAAGTTCGTTAAAATAGATACATTCAATTTTGAGTATGTATCATGTGTCAAACCTATTTGAACCTATGGTGAAATGAATAAGATGAATACAAAAATGAAAACTAAATGAATAAAGAGTGTTCAAGGTTGTCTTGCTAATTAAGTATGCTAAAAATGTATTTCTTATTTGGAAATATTTTTCTTTCTTTATTTCATTTATATAGCCAATAACCTTAATAAGATGCACTATGAGAACAAAATGTTATCCCACATTTGTCCAAATTTTAGAAATCTGAATATGAAACATTGTTAATGAAAATCAAGATGAGTTAAGAAATGATATCATTTGGTTAAAAGAACATAAGAAAAGAAACAATGAGTTTTTAAGTTGTACCTGTATAAATCCTGCCAAAATAACTCTTCTTTTGCTTTGATCCTACAAAATTCGTTTAAAAGATCATAAATTTGACATACTTTTACTCTGCCTGTATGTCTCTTGTTTGCACCCATTAACAAGCTTGGACTAACGTGATCATCAAGTACTTGTAGGCTATATCCTCTAAGCTCTTTATTATATGTTTCATGACAAGCCCTTCAACTATCTATTTCCATAATAATTTTGAGACTGAGATTTATTCATCTTTCCTGAAAAGACATGAAGGTTCAATAACAGCTCATAAGCTAATTATTAATAAATTAGCATCCCATCAACAAGTCATAAGAAGCTGCAATTTTTTTTCCACAATGAAAGCTCAAATCTAAACATATTACCTTCATACTGAATCCAGTTCTGAATGACCTTTTTGACTGTCAAGCTCTTATAGGGAGCGTTTCCGTATGGAACATAATCCCAGCTTTTTGGCCATGGAAATGGGCCCCCTTAGGTGTTGGAATAAGACAACACAATTTCTTTTCCTAGACGCGGACAATGCCTCTTCCGATAGATCATCTAGATCATATTTTTCTTTGGAAAGTGCATAGCCCGTTTTTGATTTTGACATGGTATATAATCAGTGTAATGAGGACGATATAGCTAAATTTTTTGACTTCTGTTCCTGAATCATCAACACTACCTCATTGGCCACCATGGCGGGTCTCAAAATTGAGATTTGGTAGGATATTGCAGTTCTCAACGCTATTGGTGACTGCCAGAGCTATACTATTTCCCTTCCCAATGTCACGTCTCTGCCATGATCCAAGCAAATAGAAGAAGAAACATAGATCAACTATTATAAATATTGAAATCAAAGCCCTAGTCCTATTGTCCCCTGACCTTTTGCTTGTCATGGTTGTCCTGAAATGATTTCAGAGTTGAGTTAGTAAAACAAAGGAAGCTGAATTCGAACACACATTGTGTTTTGTAAGGATATAACACCTAGACCTAACTCAATCCTAAAAGCTAGCTCATGAGAGAAGGATTTGCCAAGTTCATATTACCAAACCACTTGTCTATTCCCAACCAATGTGGGACTTTTAACCCATTCTAACACTCTCCCCCTTTACTCTGGAGCATGGACTGGGAACCCAAATAGGAATGTACTTAACTTTGATAACATCATAAGTATAGCTAGATTAGAGCATAGTTCTACAATAGTCTGCCCATTGAGGTCTCAAAAGTTCATAACTTTGTACCGTTTATATAAGATTCTAGAACTTAGTAGAATTCAATTAAAGCTAATTGGAAATGAAAATCAGATGAACCTCCTTATTTCTCCTTGATATTCCAATAACTGTGACATCGAGTAGCAGGTGAGTCACCTTCTGTTCCTAAATTACTCTTCTGTTTCATTGGTTTTATAAGAATTTTCTTATGAATTCTTCTTTTTGTAAATTTGTAGACTTTTTGAAAGTTTTTGACTTGCTTTCCTTTTTTGGATAAGAATCTTTTTGCCCACACCAATTCTTGATCTGATCCAATATTGCATTTACCTTTTTTCCTTCAAATTTCACTTTTTTCTCTTGATGTTTGGCATATTTCAACCCTAGAGATGAAAATTAAGAAATATTCAAACTTAAGAAAAAAATATATATTAAATGCAAGAATCCTTGTGGTTGAGTTATAAAATGATAAAAAGATTCCAACTTTATGACAATTTCACTCCTCTAAACCCAAATCTTGCATCATTTCTTGATTCATGACAAGTATCTTCTTAATCTTTTTTTTCAAGAGATCTTCGTTTTCCCTAATTTTTTTAAATAATTATAATTGTCTATTGTTCATTTACATTTTATTGTATTGACCAATTAAAATTAACATACGCTTTAAATTATTAACTTTGTAATTGTTTCTCTTTGTTGGAGTAGCTGTTCCTTTCTGTGTTTCATTCACCTTGCAATGTGAAGGTAAGTAGAACTCATCCTTAATATTACGTTCCTGATTTGCTTAATCATGCATCAATGCAAAAGAAGAACAATAATATTAGACACTATATTTTGTACTGTACAGAGTTGGGCAAAGTATAACAATGACTACCTATACCTGCATCTGATGTTGCTTGGAGCTCATATGCTATAACATTTATATAATAGATGTATCTTTATCTGTTTGTTCTCTATTTGTGACGGAGGTTACAATAGAGTGAATGAAACACATTTTTCCAAAATTTCAATTCTCAAATTTTTAATTTTAGTTTCTCTTCTGAATATCAAAGTGTTGCCTCTAATGGTGGACAAGGTATGTACTATAACCATCCTCTCGAGTACAACTTACATGAGTGAAATTAGTGTAATTTTTTTAACTCGAGAAAATAAATAATTTTTGTGAAATCATTTAATAAGATAACTCTGATGAGTAGGAATAAGGTGAGAATAGTAAATAATTTGTGAATATAAATGAGTTTGTCTTAAAGTGGTACTTTGTTGCTTGAAATTTTAGTATACAGTGCTCTAAATTCAGTGTTGTGAGTGTAGCTTGACTTGTTAGACTAAGATAATACCAGTTTAATTTCTAGACGACGAGAGTTATGTAGGTGCAGTGATACATTGATTGATCTCAACTTTGTTGATTGACTATTATGACCCTAGAGGAGAACAATTGTGTTACAATCTCATATTCTATATTCATTTTGCAAGCATTTGTAAATTGACTTAACTTCTTTTTTGATAGATTTTACTTGAATCATTCTCTGGACAACACTTAGTTGGACTTTGCTCATGTCATGAGGCCAAGCGAAGTGTGAAGGTGACTTATAAATTTTAAGTGATTGATATAAAGTTGTCAGTTTCAGATATCCTTCTTAAATATGATTTAGTAGATTGTAATACTCCTACTTATTACTCAGCTATAACTTTTTGCACTATTTATATATAATCAAATTTTTTATAGATATCTGCAGCACTCATTTTCACCATTTTTATTAGTTAAGAACCTATTGTTGGACCCCTGTTGATCATTATCGCCATTTCTATATTAATTAAGAAAACAATTTTACATTTCAATTTTTTTTCGAAAAAGAAAAATCTATTGAATCTCTTAAATTTGAATCTCATGATATTTATATTCTTTTGTAATTATTTTTTTTTTTGTGTCACATGAAATAAGTATCTAAAAAAACACTTTAAAAATATAACTTATATAAATCACAGAGTATTAAGATATAATCACATTATTTTCGTACTCTTTTCTAAATTATAAAAATTTCTTAAAATTTGTGAAATTTAAAATATATCACTGAATTTGTGGAGACATCACTAGACTTCTGAATATATTTGTAACACCCCGCGAAATTACTGAAATTCCCCTAGAAAGAAATCGTGTGTGCAAAGCATCTTTCCAAGCTCATATGGAAAATTCGAGATCAGATTTGCGATCAGTGCCAAAAATTGAATAGGAAAATGATCTCAACCCGATTTTAGAGCAACGAGGTTGGAAAATAATTTTCACTATTTAGTTCTGAAACAGTGAGACTGCGCGCCCAGGGCGCAAACTTACACTTGTTTTTTTTCATTTTTTTGACGTAAATCGGAAAGGATGAAATTTTGCAAAAATAACACATGTCTGCGCCCCTGGCGCGACGTGGACATGGTATTATAGGATGAAATTTTATTCTTTTATTTCGGGAAGGGTATTTTGGATATTCCCAACTTATTCTAAGTCTAATAAATGAGTATTAGGGTCGTTTTATATCGATTAAGGGTTTTAAAACCCATTCTTTTCCTAATTCTTAAACGAGGGCTTACCGAGGGAGAAAGAAGAGAAAGTTGGGGATATCAAGTCTCGAGGTCAAATTCTTTGAAGAGGATTAATAGTTCTTCATCCTAGGTATGTAAGGCTAAACTTAAAACATAGGATTGTTCTTCCATGTCCCCCATAGATGGTCATAGATGAGTTGAGAATCCATGAGTCCCCACACACGATTCTTGAAGTATTATCTTGATTAAATTCTTGAATTAAGTTTTTATTGTATTAATGAGTTTCCTGTATACAATAATATCTTGATGATGTTCTTGAAGTTGAGAAATTGTTTGAATGTATGTTCATGCCTTCATTCACATGAACCCTGATTGAGGACTATGATTGCTTTTATGCATTTTTCCGAAAACTGAGATTTGATGGTCATACTGAGCATGTTAAACACTGATAATTTCTTTTAGCGTATTTTATTGAGTTTTCATGAATATAACTTTTGAGCATGAATAATAATTTGAGAAAGGGCTTTGATGATATGTAGAAATTTTTGAAGCATGAGTTTTACTAAGAAAACACTTTGACGTTTTAACTAGTTTTGATTGAACTGAGCATTGAGTTTAAATGATGCTTTAAGTACATATTGATGATAACATAAATATATTTACTCATAATATATTCATTGATGGATGATGGTGATAGTTGATATGAGTATTAAAGAGGATTGATTTGATTGATGAGTTGTGCATGTTTTAGTCTTGGGAGTATTATTGAGCACCGAGTGGGTGAGGAGTGTCACCCCAGAACTGCGTTTGCCACGGAGGATAGTCGTGTAGCACATTCTGGCGACTCTTGTACCAAAGGTTGGACATTCTTTTTGGACCCGAGAGAGAGAGAGACAGAGATACTACGTCCTTTACCGTGACAAGTTTAGGACGGGCGTGGCAACGATGCTAATTCGTTGTGCACCACCTAACTTAAAGGTGGTGGGACAGGATAGACATCGCTTAAGATAAATTCTCAAGCAACATCGATTGAGCATGAGATTTCTAATGGAGTTATTCCTTTCTTTTCAAATGTACATTATAAAGAGCATGATTTACTTTAAACTTGCATGTTTTATTGAGATGAGTTGAGTCTTTTAAGTCTCTGCTTGTTTTGGTTTCATTCAGCTATTTTATATACCGTACATTCCACGTACTGACATCACTCTGGTGCTGCATTATTTTATGATGCAGATACGCAGGATAGAGATCATCAGCAGACATTTCGTTGAGGATCTTTGGATGTCCAGCGGATTGGTAAGCTTCCCTTACTTCAGAGGATTCATACGATACTTTCATCTTGCTTTAGAGTTAGAGTTTCTTAGTATTTATTTTGATTGAGGTAGCCATGAGTCAGTCATTGGCACCACCTATTAGTGATAGAGGCTTCATAGACTAGAGTCGAATTGTTGATTGATAACACTGTGAGCGAGTTCTTTTCTACTAGTCTTTCTTTTTATAATACTATTTTGAGACTAGATGAGATGTGTCCATTTACTTCCTTTTATCTTTCATTAATTTTGTAGAGTGTACTGTTTGAATGAATGTGACGAGGCCAAGTGGTTCGCTTGGGTACTAGTAATAGTCTCTAGGTGCCGGTTACGTTTAAGGTACCCTCCCAGGGCGTGAAAAACTTGGTTTAGAGTACGAGTTCAAAAGTCCTGGGGAGTTTTATGAAATTGTGTAGTAGAGTCCTTATTATTGGTGTGAAGAGCTCCACATCCATAATTTGGAGGTATAGGACATTTAGTAATTGTTTCACTTTTTTTAGATTCTAAATCGCGCGATAAAGTCAAACTCTATAAAAATTTCTTTTCTAAATCGTGCTTTACACGTTGCAGACCATGCCTTAAAAACGCATCGTGGACTCAAGGAATATCATCAGCACCGAGAAGCTTGAGCCTACTACTCAGCTTGTTGCGCATGATCAATGGGTAGAAGAGGACAAGGAGAGTGAGATGCAAGAAGTTTGGGGTGAGAAGGGAAATATGTTTCCTTTTCTGCAGAGACCCTGGAGTTATATGCCACCACTAGTGAGTACACCCAAGTCCAACAGTAGATATAATCTGAGGCCAAGGAGAGACCAATCTTTCAAGGTTCATAATCTTCCATCCTGAAGGAGAGTGATTTTAGAACATAAAGGAAAGCCATCATGTAGAGAGTGTGGCAAATTTCATTTGGGACAGTGTCGATTGGGCACTAATGGTTGTGTCAAATGGCCAAGTGGGACACTTTTGGAGGAATTGTCCAATGCGAGTCAACAAAGCTCAACCCGCTAGGCCTACACCACCAGTTAGAAAAAAATAAGAGAGATGCTACTCCTAGCACAAGTGAGGCCATAAAACAGATGTGTGCCGCAGTAGTCGCCCAGCTCAGAGAAACCCTCCAGGGTATTGTGACAGGTATAAGTTGAGTCTTTACTTACTTTTGATACTATCTATGAGAGAAAAATTTATTTTTTCAAGAAGTTTAATGTTGCCAACTAAAAGTGAGATTTGAGGTCTTGTAAAATCATAAGTAGAGTTGTTACCCCGGAGCTAGAAAGATGATGAGGGAGAGGAGGAGACTGGGTAGTGAGAGTGGTGATTGATTAAGGTTTGTAGTTAGAGTTATGTACCCATTAGGTAAGTAATAAGGTGATGAATCGATTGCCACAAAATTGATGAAAGAGTTAGAAGTACCCTATGACTTTCACAATGTGGTATAGGGGAAGAGTGGTTATCATAAGGTGTTAGAGGCCTAAACTAGAAGGAAGTGTATGTTGATGTGTTGTAGTATTCATACTATTGAGGGTTAAGTGTAGATTTCGAATAAAGGGAAGGAGTGCTTTTAATGTGATAGATCTAAATTAGGCTTATGATTTTTAATTGAGAGTTCATGAGACTCATCGAGTTATGAGCTTAGTCATATAAGGAGATATGATTGAATAGGTGAGTAGTACTGAGTTATGAGGAAGAGATGCGTTGATTGGGTGTTTGTTATGAAATTTTAGTGGGATTATGTTCCCTAAATATTTATCTAATAGTTTTAAGTTAGCGTTAGAGAGGTGTGTGATAGATGCACATGTTAGTACTAACCCTAAGCTTGAATTTTTAGGAGTAGTACGAAAGATGAGATAGTATCATGAGAGTGATAGTCTTAGTTGGAGATCTTTTCTAAGAGGCTTGCCATAGTGTATGAAGATGCTAAATTATAAGGAAAGTGATGCTATGGGTAGGGTACAAGTGCCCCTTAGATAAGACTAGTTAAATGAGGATAGCTCAATAGATAAGAAGAGACTTGAGATATGTATCCATTATTGTGTAAAGATGTGTGAAGTTCTAAGTTATGACTCTATAAGAGTCTAGACAATATTTTTGTGTTCAATGTGAAGTATGCTAAGTTAAGCATTCTGTATCCAGAGCAACTAAGTTGATTGGGTTTATGGATAAATCATGGGGAGTTTTCTGTTATAGTCTAAGTCTTATATAGATGGGTTTATGAGAGCATAGAATTTGAGTATTAGCAGGCAAAAGAAAAGGTTAGATTGTAAGATTTATGAAAAGTGGTTATGTATGCCATTAAGAGTAGCAAACACAGAGAGAGAGTTCCAAAGAGACAAGAGGAAGCTAAGAGTGATGTTGTTGGAAAGAGTTTGAGTAGCTAGTAATATGTATATGACTATAGCATAACAGAAAAGTTTAAGACATTCTTGTGGGTAGTGATTCCTTGATCGAGTGGAGGTATATACTTACAGCCAAGTAGAGGAAATTGATTCTCAAATTTAGAGAGAGGACCTTGAGAGCTAAGAGGGAGATTAAGGGTTATTAACCCAGAATGAGTCTTGAGTTTCGATATTGATGAGTTGATCAGGACGAGAAGTTGATGTTTTATGGTTCTTACATTTCTTAGAGCTCGATTGAAGAGATTATTAATCCTGTCTTATGTATGAGCACCATGACTCTAGACTGAACCCATACACCCGATGTAGATTCATGTTCATGATGAGTCTCGAGGACGAGGAGTGACAATTGTACTTTATCTCACGGATGTCTCAGAATTCCCAACCTTTTTGTCATACAAGATGCAACTTGAATTTCACAACATATTCAATTCCATAAATTCATGATGGATCCAAAAGGGTAATGAGGTTGTATCACTTTACAAATGCTCTCATATTGAATTCTTTGATTGTATCACGCTCATGATCTTTCGCTCCAAGTCTTTCCAATAATCCTTCCTTCCAGTCTTGACAGTGAGGTTGATGACAACAAATGAGTTACTATCCCTAAGCAGGCACATTACGATCGATATGCCTGTTTCAACTGCTTGCTTAAGTAGACAACGTGCCTGTTTCAACTGTTTAATTTTATTTTATCGTTTCTATTAATTATTTCCTCAATTGCTTCAATTATGATTTTACGATATTACCCCTAATAAATCATTTTCTCAACTATTTTCAGCTATGATTTTAATATATTATCTAATCAATTATTTTAAGTAATACAAATATTAGAATCATGACAAAACAAACACAAAATGTTAAGTCTTTCTTTTTTAACTGAAAAACTAATTCAATAACCATTTTAATATCTTTCGATGATTACATTTATGTCAATTTTTTTTAAAAATAATATAAATAAACAAAAAGTTCATGGATATCACTTGAAATAATGTAAAAAATACTATAAGCCACAATAATTATCAATTTAAATCGTATATAAAAAAATTTAAATGATTCATTTTGGAACAAAAAGATAATATGCTTTATTTAAATTTATATAAACATATATAAATCATAACAAATCAATAATTTAAATATCTAAAAATTAAATAAAATTTTGATTGACTCACTAAATTTTATATGCACAATATAAATTGAAACAAAATTAGTAATACATATTATTTTAAAATAATATTTAATGTAGTATAAATAGTAATAATTAACAATTTTAAAAATTTAATATAAAAAATCTGTTGATATTACATAAATTAAAATAAGAAAATAATATATATTCGACGCATGTTAACACGGGGAAAAAAAAAAAGGAAAAAAGATTTTGTGTGTGATGTCAATTTCCTTTGTCTAATCACTTGTGGCTCTCATCAAAATCAAAACCAGCGGTTAGCAGCGATTCATGAATGCCGTTTTGCCAATCACCACAAGTGCGCCATCAATGCTCAATCGCCATTTCCAAAAGGGTCAAATCCAAAACGATATAACTCAGTGTAATAATAATTTCATCCTCCCAAAATCCCTTCAAAGAGGGTTTGGGGTTTGGATACTCTACTCATAAACGCATATCAATAATTGGATCTCTACTTCCTCCATATTTCTTCCATTCAAGGTACTCTCTTTCTTTCTCTTTGATTTGAAAACTATCGAAAAATGTAAATGAGGTGTAATTTCTTTTTTCTAGTTCATAATTCCTGTCAAAGAGTCATGGGGATTTTTTTTTTACTTTTCTTGAACAGTGAAATTTTCATTAATTTTTGTGTAAACTGTTGGGTAAGACTAAAAGTTGCTCTCAAAATCGTGAAAATCACCATGAAAATTTCAAATCCAAATGAACATTGTTCCAGGTATTATTTAGAAAAAGTAAAACCAAACACAATTTTATATCCGTAAATTTCAAATTAAAAAAAAAGTATTTGATATATATCCAAACAAACGCCTACTAAGAATTCTGTATCTCTTTAGTGAAATATATATGAACTTAGCTTTATTAGTGAATGGTTCAATTGGCTTTATTGTTTTTCCTTTCTTAGGTTGTTCTGTTAGTGGAGGACATAGTTTAGTTACTTTAAAAATGTTGTCTTTTGGTTATGTAATTGGCCGTACAACGATTTTTCTTCACTTTTTGGCTTTTTGCTTTTCGTTAAAAAATCATAATTGGCCATTGGGTCCACTTAATTTGTACATAACTCCTGTTTTCTTTGCTCTTAAACAAATGGCTGCATGCCTAAGTTTGTTGAAAAACAATTAACAAAATCATTGCAGGGCTAGAAATTATTTCCTCATCACCCCAAAAAGTGAACACACAAAAAGTCGAACCAGGAAATTCAACATTTACTATAGATATATATAAAAAATTAATTTTAACTATTGTAGTTTTCCCTCGAAGGGCATACGGATGACCCTGGACCCTTACTAGCTCCTCCCTGCCAGTCAAACTAATAATTTATGATTGATGCCAAATAATTTTCTTACAAATCAATTTTTATTTGATAATTTACTGTTGAAACAACTAAAGGAAGTGTCAACTTAATCAAGTTGTGTCATAGTCATCCTTAGAAAAGGTTGGTGAGATCAGATTCATGTTAATGACATATGGGAGAATTATTGCACATGTTTATGTATTACAAGACATCCTTTTTTGACAAGAGCCACGTGAAAATGTCCGCAGTCAAGGTTGAAGTTATTGGTCTATAGTGCATTTTCTTGCTTCTTTGAAGAGTACACTTCTCTGGAGTTTCTTTTTTTTCACTGGAGTTTCTCTCTCAAGTTGTTGGTCTCCTCTGGTTCATTTATACATTTATTGGGACAATATTCAGAAAGATTTGAATCAAGTTTTGTTGGTCCCTTTTATTTATTTAGCAAAAAGAAATATCTGGACGGCTTTTCAGGACAGAACATCCGGATTGAAATGTAAATGAAGTCTTTGATTAGTTCTGGTTTCGAAGAAACTTTCAGCAGTTTTACTCAAGTTTCCCTCTGTCTTGATGATATCGTTTTTTTTTTCTTATAATATTTTGAGTGGTTATTTGTCATGGCTAGCCATATATCACTTTATTTCATAGTTTGTCATCATACTAATATTTTAAGTAGGTAGCATCACTTGTCTTATCTTCCACATGTGGAGTAGTTGGCTATGAATCATTTGTTTATGCAATGAATTATATCATTATGAATGTGATCTTACCTTGTCAGTTGACTGAACATGAACGTTCTTTAGCTTCTTCAATAGTGAATGAAGTTTCAGTGAAGGATCATGGATTGTGAGAATAAGGATTCTGAGCTTAGAAAATTTGGATCATCTCGTACAAGCAGTGCCAGTTCTTCTATCAGGAGGCGTTCTTTGAGTTTATCACTTTCTCTCCCTAAACATCTGAATGATGATGATGAAAATGAATCTGTTTCAGAAGCAGGAGATATCGGGGATCGAGAGCTTCAAAGCAATAGGTACAGTGGGAGTGGCAGGCTAAAATTTATTGGTGAAAATGCACCAGAACATGGAGTGGTCGTTCCCATTTCAGAGGACACTATGTTAGCGTCCAATGCCAATTCATCATGGTCTCGTGATCCCAGTGCTATGAGTAGTGTTACTCCTGTATCCCCCACAAAATTAATCTCCCAACCCGAGCATAGAAAGAATGTATGGTTAAATTGCCTGTAGGCTTATTCTAGGTGTTCCAATCATTCTTCTCCTGTAACATTTGTTCTGACCAAGCAGTGGTCTTCATGCAGGATAAAACAACAGAGGTGCCATGGGTTTTGGAGTATACTTCATGCCTCTTGTTTCTAGCTGTACTTGGAATATTGGGGGTAATGTGCGATATGCTTTATTTTGAGTCCACTAAAATTAATATTCCTTTGAGTTTGCATAGAACATTTTTGCCTTTCCAAATAGAAGGGAAAGTATGGTATTTTTTCATTGTCCTACCGTTCTGCTTTATTGGCTTGTTTTCGCTTGGAGTTCAGTATATATCCCTGATTGTCTCTCACTGCTCTCGCATTAATTTCAAATTGGTTAATTTCCTACGCTTTTGCACTGTTATATTTTTTATTTGTTTAAGTAAATCGTTGTCTTGTAGGCTTCTTCTATACTGGTTTGTTCTATACTTCTAATAGTCTATTTTATATTAGCTATTTCATGGATTAAACTTTCTAAAAACAACATTTGTTTTTCCAAAAATGGCGGTATGATGTATATTATTTTTGAGAAGGTATGGTGAGGCAGTTTCATTTGTTTTTGTTTGTTGAAAATGCGATCAGTATCTTGTATGAAGATATTTCATCACCTGAATCTTATTTTTGGACAAAGTTAATGTTGATTTGATGAAGATTAAGACATTTTAAATCTGCTACTCTTTAAGGTCGAGGCATTTGTGTGTAATAACTTTTTTCTTCCGTTTTAGTGATAGGATTATTGCTCCATAGTACTCGGATAGGCTTTTGCAAGAACTCAAAATAACCAGTTTACACAAGGAAATATAGGGAAGATCCCTCACATAGGAAAGCTCTTGAGATATAGCTACATATGCTGACGTGTAGGACCATCATTTTTTTTGGTGATTGGCTTCTGAGGAAGTCCATTTGTACCTTTACTTGTGTTTGCTTTCTTTATGATTATATCTTTATTCATTTTTCCGGAATGCTAGTATCAGCTTTGTACTTTCTAAAAAATCGCAAAATAGCAATAGATGGTAGTGCAGCTTTACAGGTATCTAATTACGTAATAGTCTGCAGGTTTTGTTGAGGTATGGTCTCCAAAAATTATTTGGACCAGGAATAGTTGGTGCCACAAGTGATCATAGTTATATGTATCTGGACCTGCCTTCTAACATGGTATACCATTCTGTTCCTATTCTTTTTCTTTCCTTCTGTACTGGTGTTTCTGCTTCATGCAGCAAGCAGAATATACGACAATGCCAGTGGACGGGATTTAGTTAAAAACATGGAATTTTATCCAGGTTACAAGATATCAAATATATAAATGCCCATTTGTGCAGTGGAGCAATGTCAGATTGAATTTCCTTTTTTTCATGTTGTTCTGATTTCTCTTCAAGCTACAAAAAATTGTTAGTTGAAAGAGTTCAGAAAAAAGTTCATTCGATGAGTGCAAATTGGAGGAATTCTCAGCAATTTATTGAATATTTGATGTAGTTGCTCTTAATTTAGAAGAAATTATCAAAGATATTCCACTCTAGATTAGAATGAAGCGTAACAAACCATACACACATGATGGTTATTTACAGCTATATTGGAATATTGGTAAGGTTCATAGGGTTATCATGCTTGTTGGATAGACGACATGGTTAGTACTTATACTTGGTCCTTGTAGTCTTATACGTGAATATTCATATGTAATTGCAATCGCTTATTTGTTTATACTTCTGTACATCCTTGATCAGCAAGGTCATAACCTGATAATATGCTCAACCAAGAACTTGCGGTTTTGGCATTTTCTGTTTCTCTTAATAACTCATTTGTGCTAATTGTATTTTCTTATTTGACCTCATGCAATTTATTTTTACCTGCTGAAGGTCGGTTCATTCTTGATGGGTTGGTTTGGTGTGGTCTTTAAAGAGGACATTTCCAGAATTTCAAGTCAATTGGCAATTGGATTGTCAACTGGTTTTCTAGGAAGCCTTACTACTTTCAGTGGTTGGAACCAAAAAATGCTCGAGCTTAGTATTGAAGGGCAGTGGGTTTTTATAGTTCTTGGCTATGTTATAGGTATATATTATTTTTGTGCATAGATGTACAGTTGGTGTGTCAGGTGCTGGTGTAGATAAAAGTTATTTTTGCCTTTTTTTAATTCTTGCTTGGCTTTTTCGAGGAACCATCATGTCTTTTTTTAAAACTTACTATTGATATGCCATGAATTCTTGCAGGTTTATTTCTTGTTGCCTACTCAATCATATTTGGAATTGAGACTGCCAAAGGTGCTAATTGGCTCTACAAAAGAGCCACTATGAATACATCCAACTCGGGCACCAACTACCATTGGAGAGTAGATAGCTGCAAGCACCATTTTATAGTTATACTCTTTCTACTGCTCATTCTAGCATCGCTCTGGAGTATGAGCATAGGATTGGAGGTAAATGAATTCAGCAGTGGCAGCCCAAAAGCGCAGTTGTGGCTGGCCTGCATAGTTGGTCCATTTGGTGTGTGGATCAGGTGGTTTTTAGCACGATTAAATGGACGTGGTTTAGGAAAATCAGGTTTGCTCAAATGGGTGCCTTTTGGGACTTTGATTGCCAATGTATCAGCGGCTTGTGTCATGGCAGCACTTGCGACCTTGAAGAAAGCAGTAAGTATACATATATTTTTTTAACATAATGGCTTCATGTCATAGTCTCTTAGCTCTAATTAACACCTCTTGTAATGTATACAAAGGTTAATTGTACGTGTATATTCTTATGTTAGGTCAACACACAGACGTGTGATATTGTTGCTTCTGGTATCCAGTTCGGGCTATTGGGTTGTCTAAGTACAGTTTCCACTTTCGTTGCTGAATTTCATGCAATGAGAGGAAGCAAGTACCCATGGAGGGCGTATGTGTACGCGTTGTGTACAATGCTTATGTCATTTGTCTTGGGGACACTTGTATACTCTGTGCCTGTTTGGGTTGAAAATTTCAACTAGAGTATCAAAAATACAAGATCAACAGTTGATGAGTTGTATATCTCCTGGCGAATGCAACAGGTGGTTGTTTCCCAGCTCCAAAGGAAACAAGACGAGATACAAGAGAATATTACTAAATTGGGAAATGAATTTTTTTTCCTGAATACAGGTAATTTCCTAAGTGCACAGTTTAAGGATGTAATGGCGTTACCTGTGCTTTCGTGTCTCTCAGTATGGTCAGCACGGGGTGTTTCCGAGCAGCGAGGTTCGCATTAGTTCATTCAAAGTTTCTTGCCCTTATGCACGAATTACTGAGTAAGCCATTTCTGGTTCTTTGAGCACATATCGACAAGGTGAACCGTCCTCTCTTCCTTTCATCATAAGGTGTCTGACTCTGAGAAAAGAAATTCTTGTGTTTTTTTAAGTTGCATTAACAAATTGTTGTAACTTCATTGTAACATCCGACCCCCCCTTACCCCGCAATGAGCGGGAGCCTTTGAGGCATGATGTAATGTTGTTGTTGTTTGTAACTTCATTGTAGGCCAGTTTTAATCTCGAATTGGCATAAACAATTATAGTTATTTTCTCCAAATTGGCTTTAGGTATTCCCCCCCCCCCCACCCCCCCACCCCTTCTTTTTTTTTGGGGACAATAGCATTTTTACTCCCTTTGTAACAGCTTTATTCTAGTTTTGATCATTGTATAATATTAGACATATTTAACCTTCAATGCAATTCAATTTTTATCTCTCAAGTTGACAGAAAGTTAAAAATTTAACGACGAGATAAGTGGATGATAACGTAGTCCATCAATTTGTTTTACTAGTTTAGTGTACGTGCTTGGTACGTGTGCATTGCGTCAATCGATATAAAATGAGTGAAGAGAAATACACCTAAAAAAATATTAACCTTACATTAAATGCAATATTTGTTAAATAATATGATAATGAATGTGATTATATTGATGCAATCATTAAATTCAATATTTTTAAATGTATAAATTTGATGAATTTAGTTCTAGTGTGTTTATAATTAACTAGATTCACCATACATGCGTTGCACATGTATGGCTAGTTATACAATAGGCGTATGTTGTAGGCATTCTGTTAGTAACTAATTGAGTTAGTAAGCCTTTCGGATCTTAATTATGACATGTTTTGAAATACATGCGCTCTTTAAATAGCACCAAATCATTGTAGCAATTTGATTATATAGAAAAATAACATCTTCTTTGGTGGTTTATCCAATGTTGTTCCCATTTTCTAATATCATAAAATGTAGAAGGGAGGTGTGGGTACTCAATTGTGTATGGAAGATATAGCATTTGTACAAGTAACCAGCAACGTAATTGTCCAAACCAAAGTTTCTTCAGGCCATTAAATGAGATGAAAAAAGATCTTGGATGTTCACAGCCAAGAATACCACATAGTTGATTTGGTCTGGTAATTGAGACCATCAAGTGAAAGCCGATGCAACGTTGCAATTACGCCTGGATGGCAACTTGGTCTTGGCAGACTTTGATGGAACTCTTGTTTGGTCCACTAATACTACTGGAAAATCTGTTTCTGGCTTAAACATGACAGGAACGGGGAATCTCGTGCTCTTTGACAAAGGCAATCTCACAATTTGGCAATCTTTTGATCATCCTGCGGATTCTTTGCTCCTAGGCCAACTTTTGGTTTCTGGACAGAAGCTTATAGTAAGCGTTTCATCAACCAATTTGGAGTCGGGGTTTGCCTTCTCTTGTTATTCTCAATGGAAGTTGGGCCACCCAATGATTTGTGGAAGATATGCCATTTGTACCAGCGACGGGCAATGTAGTTGTGACCGAAGCTTCTTCAGGCTGTTAAATAAGAGGAGAAATATTGTTGGATGTTCAAAGCTGACATCCATTTACTGCAACTCTTCACAGTATCATAGAGCTAAAAAATACTACATATCTTGCCTCCGAGCTCAGTTATAAGCTAATTTCGAGTACATTGTGGTTTGAGGGGACAAGGATGAAAGATTGCAAAAGGGCATGTCTGAGAAACTGTTCCTGCAAAGCTGTAGTCTGCAGAGTTGTTTGGTGAGGGATAGAAGTGGGAGTTGTTTATTACTGAATGAGGGCTTTTCTCTCATATACACGGAGGATTGAATAGACAATAGAGTATTTGTTAAGGTGCAAGATTCTTCAAAAACAAAGAATCAGTCTCAAACCATTTCTGGAGGGAGAAAAGCAAGACCTCACATAGTGTTAATAGGATCTACTCTAGCAGCATTCTTTGAGATAATATTATGTATCACTGCTTGCTTTGTTATCTTCAAAAAGAGGGCACAAGATTCCAGAAAGGCTGAGGATTTTGTGGATCACAAACCAATAGTACCGGGAACGCTCTCTTAGAATGAGTTAAGAATAATAGTTGAAGATTTCAGCAGAAAGCTCGGGGAAGGGGGATTTGGCTCAGTATATGAAGGAACCTCCATCTTGATCAGCATTTTGCCTATGTAGTTTGAAACATGTCTACATTCACAATCTAATTACAATTAGTTCCTACATTCGAAGCAGTACATACCTGATGGATTGTTACATAAGCTTTTCTTTGTTTGGGAGAATGAGTTCGCTTATTGAAAGTATTTACTTACACTTAAGTTCACTTTATGTTATATAAGCATGTAATGAAACATATCCTATCCAATACTTCTTTATAGTCTTTTATTGGTGGGTGTATGTTCTTTTCACTCGTTATTATTCTGCAAGTCCTCTCCAATGGTGGACAGTTCACTGCAAAATGATGTAATTGTATCCAGTTCCATGCTTGATGAATGATGGAATGCCTAGTTTTTTCCACATCATGAATTGAAAGAATATCATTCAAAACTGTATTTTAGGCATGGAATAGTATTTTTTTAGATCACCTTATGGGCAGTCGCACAAGAGCTAGCTATAGTTCTTGCTTTTTTGTCTAATCAGTCATTTTTTGCTAATCAAGTTCGCTGGTTACTTGTTGAACATTTCAGTCTTAGCGCATACCTACAATTGCTTAAATAATCTTGTAATGCTCCAGAATAACAAAAACATACATTCTCTTAACAATTGAGAAATACAAAGCAGTCACTTGACTGATCATCTATATTATAAAAGTGAAAAACTCCAAGGTGCTAAGTTTGATTAACTAGTCTTCCCCTTACGGTATAGGTATCCTTGCCCTATATGCTCTAAGAGTGTTCTCAGCATGCCTGGAACGTACAACTCCTTAATAGTAGCAAGCAAATTCACCAAATTAAAGCCTATTCCAAGTTTTGAATGTATTTAGGGGGACGGAAGAGGAAGAATGGTAGCCTGAAATTAGTGCAGATATAGGAAATTTGGATGGCATAATGTAGGAGAAGGTGTGATTAATTAAGTCGTACCTTGGCAAATCATATGTAACAGGACACACTTTTTCGTTTATGTAAAAGAGGAGGGCGTTGCTTAGTTAAGTTGCATCTGACAAGAAACATGTCTCTTTGATCTACGGCTTTGGTTTAATCCATTAAACAAAATTGATTGCCTTGTGATGTTGTCGTGTGTCCTCTTTTTTCCGGAACACCTTGTTGGGTTCATAGCAGAATGTGACCGTAGTTTCACTGCGTGTTTTCTCTATTTGAGTTTCGACTTCGCATTTTCTTCCTCACAATTGATTTCACGTCTATTGAGGAGTATAGCAAGTAAGCCTCTAATTCCATTAGTTCAACCCCATGTAAAGGAGGCAAGCCTTCAAATGGTCTTCCAAATAATTGTAACTTGATTCTATAACTTGATTCTATTATCTTCATGTTTTTCTCTTCTAAAACTTGGGACCTTAAGTTTTCCGCGATCTCAAGCCATAAGGAGGCTTCCCTTTGCTTGGCAATAGTTCCAGCAATCAAGACGATCACAAGAGGTAATCCCTTGCAGCTTTCAGCAATTCATAATCCTGCATCACGTAGCACTGAGGGACAAATGCCTCCTTGAAATAATTTCTTCTGAAGTGAGTCCCAGCTCTCATCCATCACGAGAAATCGAAGAAAATATGGATCACTGTGGTGCTTAGGCTGCCTAGCCACTTGTTCATCTCGATTTGTTAGCACCACTCTGTTTCCATTTTCATTATCTGGGAAACACCGCAACTCTTCCCATGCATCAACTTCCCATATATCATCCAATACAATTAGGTATCTCTTGCGTATTGGACTCTTGTGAAGCTTGTCGGGTCTTTTCTAATCCTCAAAATTACCTGTATTCTTATTTGAACATGTAACTGCAATTGATTTCAGCACATAATGCCTATCAGTTATTTACAATTAGCTCTATAGCCTGATCAAGTTATGTTTTATTCCAAAATCTTTACTTAAATGCTTCACTTCTCTTTTCATTTCAAACTTGTGCTTTATGATGCCAAAAGTGTTATCATTCATTGAAAAGGAAAAAAAGAGTCTTATGTGTTAGGTAGAGGAGCCTGATAATATATTTAGCAGCTGTTGCGGTTCAACTTCCGCGGTGAGATTGCCGGGGGTGTGGGGGGCGGGAGTCCCCCACCCGAAGGACGGGGTTCGGGACGGAGACCCGACCCAAATTTTAGGTGTTACTGTTTATTCTCCTCCATGTATACTTGTGTTCTGTGTAATTGTAAATATCTGGATATCATTAGTATGTATAGCCCTATCGCCATGGAGGTCACCCAATTAATTGGGTGTTACCACGAAAAAAGTCCCTCTCTCTTAAAATTCTCTCTGCCTTCTCTCTAACTTCTCTCTAAAGAAGAACAAAAGTTCTTCCTTCTTCATCTTCTTCTTCTTCTTCAACAGATTTGCAGATTAAGATTTCCCAACAATTGGAGTCCACCGAGGGGTAAGAATCTGTGCAGATCTATTTTTTGGTGATGGAGAGCTCAAAGATTGGAATCGAAAAGTTCGATGGATCTGATTTCAGTTTCTAGAAGATGCAGATCGAAGATTATCTGTATCAAAAGGATCTTCATGAACCCTTGTCTGGGGTGAAGCCAGAATCCATGAAAGAAGAAGATTGGAAGCTCAAAGATCGTCAGGCGCTGGGTTTGATTCGATTGACTTTGTCTAGAAATGTGGCTTTCAACATAGTCAAGGAAAAGACAACAACGAATCTGTTGAAGGCACTGGCGAATATGTACGAGAAACCCTCTGCGATGAACAAGGTATACTTGATGCGTAGATTGTTTAATCTACAGATGTCAGAGGGTGGTTCTGTTGCAAATCATTTAAATGATTTTAACATGATTGTTAGTCAACTGAGTTCTATGGAGATTAACTTCGATGATGAAGTTAAAGCGTTGATTTTGATGTCATTTTTACCCGAATCTTGGGATAGTGTTATTGTTGCGATTAGCAATTCTCGTGGATCTAAGAAACTTAAATTTGATGAAATTCAAGATGTAATTCTCAGCGAAAGTATTCGCATGCGAGAAATTGGGGATACATCGGGTAGTGCTCTCAGTCTTGACCAAAAGGGGAGAAGCAAATCGAAGGGACAAAACACACATAGCAGATCAAAGTTGAAGGTGCATGGAAAATCTCCACATAAATCAAAAGTGATTTGTTGGAATTGTGGAGAGAAGGGTCATGCCAAAAATGAATGCAAGAAACTCAAGAAAAAGCAGAATCATAAATTTGGAGATGATAACGATTCTGTAAATTTAGCAGAAGATATTAGGGATGCATTAATCCTTAGTGTGGACAGCCACTCGAGTCCTGGATATTGGATTCGGGTGCATCCTTTCATTCGTATCCTAGCAAGGAATTGTTTAGAAATTTCAAGTCTGGAAATTTTGAGAAAGTTTATCTCGCAGACAACAATCCTTTGGAGGTTCAAGGAAGAGGTGATGTTTGTATACGTACTCCAGCAGGTAATCAGTGGACGTTGAAAGATGTCAGATATGTTCCTGAGCTAAAGATAAACTTGATCTTTGTTGGTCAGTTGGATAGTACAGGTTATGACGTGTCTATGGGAAAGGGCTCATGGAAGGTTGTGAAAGGTGCTATGGTTGTAGCCCGTGGCATAAAATCTGGACCTTTATACACCACTGCGGGGTGTATAAATGCAGTTGCTGTTGCTGAGGGTACTTCCGGTTCAAGTTCTGTGGCATAATATACTTGGACACATGAGCACCAAAGGAATGAAGATGCTGTTTAGAAAGGGAGTTTTGAATGGTTTGAAAGATGTTGATATGGAACTTTGTGAGAGCTGTGTTATGGGTAAACAGAAACTAGTTAGCTTCACAAAGGTTGAAAGAGAGCGGAGGAAAGCGCCATTGGAAATAGTCCATACAGATGTTTGGGGACCATCTCCAATCTCGTAAATTGGTGGATCCAGATTTTATGTTACCTTCATTGATGACTTCAGCAGGAAGGTATGGGTTTATTTTCTGAAGCATAAATCAGATGTATTTGCCGCCTTCAAGAGGTGGAAGGCTGAAGTTGAAAATCAAACGGGGTTGAAAATTAAATGTCTGAAATATGATAATGGTGGCAAGTATGACAAGTCAGAATTTAAGGAATTCTGTGCAGCTGAGGGAATCAGAATATTGAGAATAGTTCCCGGGAAGGCGAGGCAGAATGGAATTGCTGAGAGGATGAACAGAACATTGAATGAGTGTGCATGGAGCATGAGGATACATTCTGGAATGCCAAAGATGATTTGGACAGAAGCTGTGAACATGGCTGCATATTTGACTAACAGAGGACCATCAGTTCCTTTGGGGTTCAAGATTCCAGAAGAAGTATGGACGAAAAAGAACTCAAGTATTATCACTTGAGGACTTTTGGTTGCAAGGCTTATGTTCATGTTGATCTGGAGAAGAGAGACAAGCTTGATGCTAAGGCTGTGACGTGCTACTTCATAGGCTACGACTTTGATATATTTGGTTACAGGTTTTGGGATGATAAAAATAGAAAAATCCTAAGGCATTGTGATTTGATATTTGATGAGAACGTCTTGTACAAGGATAATGTTGAGGATAGTGAATAATTAATAGAATAATTGGTTGAGAAGTAGTAAATAGTTGATGATGTAGGTTAAAAG
>JAOTQR010000007.1:6329387-6340057 GCA_025774065.1 Solanum ossicruentum | reverse complement strand
GTCATGCAATTACCAATAAAGAAAGGTGCAAGTAGCAATACAATAAGTGTCAATCTGACCAACAGAGGCAATGTAGAAGAAACTGAAGCTGTAGAAGTCTGGCATAGGAGACTTGGACATGCTCCACTTAAAGTACTGCATCAAATCTCTGGCTTGAAGCTTAAAGAAGGGTGTCATGACTTTAAAGATTGTACTGTTTGTCCATTAGCTAGACAAACTAGACTTCCATTCCCTAGTAGTTCCAATAGAAGTGCCAACATCCTCTCTGTCATACATGGAGATGTTTGGGGTCCCTATAGAACTGTCAGCCATGATGGCTGAAGATTTTTTCTTAATTTGGTAGATGATTGTAGTAGGATGACTTGGTTATACATGTTGAGGATGAAAAGTGATGTCATTGTCATTCTTAAATAGTTTTTTACAATGATACAAAATCAATTTGGTGCACAAGTGAAAGTATTTAGAAGTGATAATGGAACTGAGTTCCTCAATTCTAATTGCTGTGATTTGTTTAATTCTCTTGGAATTATCATCAAACATCCTGTGTTCACACACCCCAACACAATGGGTTGGTTGAAAGAAAGCACAGGCACATATTAGAAACTGCTAGAGCTATTCGTTTACAAAGGTTCTTGCCACTAAAATTCTGGAATGAATGTATTCTAACTGCTGTTTATGTCCTAAACAGGCTGTCACTACAGGTCTTGTCTAGAAAGTCCCCTTTTGAGATGATATATGGGAGAGCACCCTCTTTGTCACACATGAAAACCATTGGGTGTCTTTGTTTTGCAACTAGCTTGCATAATAGGGACAAGTTCTCTCCAAAATCTGCTGCAGTTGTACTGTTAGGATATTCTTCCACGTAAAAGGGTTATAAACTCTACAATATGCTTACTAACTCAATCTTTGTTAGCAGAGATGTTATTTTTAGGGAGCATATCTTCCCATTTCAGATGATCAAGGAAAGGAAGCTGCAGAATTTTCCAAACGGAGTCTTGACAACACCTGCCATAGACAGTTCAGCCCTTCAAGCATCTGTATCACATCCTCCTACTCCTCCATTTTCTATACCAGTGATGAACATTCCTCCAGCAACTGTTCCTACTCCTCCTAATTCTGTACCAGTGATAAACATTTCTCCACAACCTGTAAGTGCCCCTTCTTCCATCACAGCACCTCTCAGAAGGTCAAACAGACCTAAACACCCTCCTTCCTGGTTACATGACTACATATGTGATCAGACATATCCAGTTTCTACTTCTGCCTGTCACTATCCCATACAATCCTACATGTCTTACTCAAATCTTAGTCTCAAATATCAAATTTACCTATCCAAAATCTCTTCCATCAAAGAGCCTCAGACTACAGTGAAGCAGTCTCAGATCCTGTGTGGGTAGAGGCCATGAATCAGGAACTACAGGCATTACAAGATAATGGTACTTGGTCTATAGTTGATTTGTCTTCTGGGAAGTCTCCAATAGGGTGCAGATGGGTCTTCAAGGTGAAATATAAGGTTGATGGTACAGTGGAGATGTACAAAGCTCGACTTGTGGCCAAGGGTTATACACAACAAGAAGGTTTGGACTTTCAAGAAACCTTTTCTCCTGTGGTCAAAATGGTTACTGTCAGACTTGTACTTTCACTTGCTACTGCTAATCAATGGTGTTTACACCAAATGGATATCTACAATGCATTCCTTAATGGAGACTTGGTAGAAGAAGTGTATATGGTCCCACCACCAGGTTTTGGCAGTCAAAGGGGGAACCAGCAAGTATGTAGACTGCACAAATCCCTTTATGGCCTCAAGCAAGCCTCAAGACAGTGGAACCTCAAGCTTGTTGAAGTGCTGACTAGCTCAGGGTTCACACAAAGCTGTTTTGATTATTCCTTATTTACAAAAAAAGGGAAAGACAACATAGTGATCGTTTTGGTTTATGTTGATGACATGTTGATTACAAGAAATGATTATGTCCTGATCCAGGAAGCGAAAACAACTTTGCAGAAGAAATTTAAAATTAAAGACTTGGGCGAGATAAGATACTTCCTTGGAATTGAAATAGCAAGGTCAAAGGAAGGAATATTGATGAGCCAGAGAAAGTATGCAATGAAGCTGATTGCTGAGATGGGGCTGTCAAGCTCTAAACCAACAAATACTCCAATGGAATGCAACCAAAAACTAACCACTGTGGAGTATGATGAGCACACAGGGAACTTGGAGGCAGATATTGAAATGGAGGATCCAAGACCATATCAAAGATTGATAGGTAAGTTGCTGTACTTGACTATGACTAGGCCAGACATAATATTTGCTGTTCACATGTTGAGCCAATTTATGCAAAGGCCAAAAAAATCACACATGGAGGCAGCCTGCAGGGTAGTGAGATATTTTAAAAATGAGCCAGGCTTAGGGATTTTGCTCAAACCAGAGAAAACAACCAAGTTAACTGCATTTTGTGATACAGACTAGGCAGGTTGTCCTAATTCAAGAAGGTTCATCACAGGTTATGTAATAAAGTTGGGGAGTTCTTTGATTTCCTGGAAAGCAAAAAAACAGAGCACTGTCTCGAGAAGCTCGGCAGAAGCTGAGTATAGAAGCATGGCGACTGCAATTTCAGAGGTAATTTGGCTTGTGGGGATCAGCAATGAGTTGAACATGGGGATTAAAACTCCAGTAGAGCTGATAAGTGATAGTAAGACAGCCATTCAGATTGCTGCTAATCCTATATTTCATGAAAGGACCAAACACATTGAGATAGACTTGCACTTCATCAGAGAAAGGATTCAAGATGGGACAATCAGGACGTGTCACATCGCGTCTAAAGATCAAGAGGCAGATTTGTTCACGAAGGCTCTGAACAGATCACAACATGAATATCTTTTGTGCAAGCTAGGAGTGTTGAACTTATTCACACTACCTAGCTTGAAGGGGGGTAATGAGGATAAAAGAATAGTTAAGAGTTAACTGCTTTTAGGTTAATTATTGGTTAGGCCTTAATAGAATTAATTAAATCCTAAATAGGAGTTAATTTAGTATAGGGTATATATATATACAGGAATGGGGACTGCGCGCCCCAATTTTTCCTTCTTCTTCTTCTTTTCCCTAACATAGAGAATAATATTGAGAGCTCCCATTATTGGAGCTGATTTTACCCTCCATTGATCTTCAATTTCTTGTGCGTTCTTGTTCTTTAACTGATCCTATTTCTGTTCACAATAAAAAAATGTGATTCTTTTACTAACTATATCATACGATACCATGAAAAACCACCAATCAAACAAGCTGTTAGTGATTTGGTTTATCTTTACAATACAATTTTTGTGGGGTTCAGAGTTTATTTATCTTAGTTATTCTATTTACGGATATATTCCTTAATAATTTGACATGCGTAGAATTAAACATACTGAAATAGGCCAAAAGCACTACCAAATATTTACGCGTATGTATTAAAATATTTCATCATCAATAGCTTGTATCGAACAAATTAAAAATGAAACATAAAGTTCTTGCACATTGTGTTTTGGATGGTTTTTATGTATGCTATTTGCTTCATTATACAATACAGTGTATTGTATCATATTGTATTGTTTTAACTAATAAAACACTTTGATAGATTGTATCATTATTTGTTGTTACGTAATGTAACACATCAACAATTTGAATGATAAATCTACAAATAAATAGGATACAAAACAGAACTATTAAAAAAATGAAGATAAAAAATAAAATAAGACTATTAAAAATAAATAAAAACAAAAGAAAAAGAGAATATTAAGATCACAACGTGATCACACCAAATCTATAATTACACAAAATGTGATTTATATTACTTAATGATGAATTTAAATGATAGAATATAATAAAATTTGAACGTTAATCAAAACAAACATCACAAATTAATAAGACAATACAATACATTTCACTGGCTAACAACCATCCCCACAAGGTGCAAGTGTAATAATATATGTTTTGATAAGAACAGTACAAACCATACGGCTGATGGAAGTTACAAGCTACTTATCACCGAGTGACATAATTCTTCACTGAGGAAGTTTGTTAAGCTTACAATAGACATAATCCTTGTACTTCTTGGTCTTGAATTTGGGTGGGTTGGCCTCATTAATCAGTTTAGGCATTGGCCCAACTTCATGCTCTGGTGGGGGCTCCAAGAAAACAGGCCATGACATTCTTGTCTTGTCCTTGTTCACTGTTGTCCGGTGGTACACACTCTTATATTTCCCATTGCTAAGAATCTGCTCAGCCATTCATTTTTAGAATGGAAACATAGGACAAATCGAACTTTTTCTCAAGTATATTTGTGTTGAAAAATTTATTAAACATGAACAAATATTTAATTTAAAACCCAATTATTAATCACCACTTGAAATTGCGGCTCTAAAATTCAAAATCCAATCCTAATTCGTGTCTCTGTAGCGAATATCTTTAACAACAACTAGGGTATTTAACATACAACATCAATAATCATATAGAGTCTGATTCCAAGCAAAATTGAAGATTTTGGAAAACCCAACAGTTTGAAACAAGTTTGAATGCAGCCAAAATGATAGAATGATGAAGAAGAAGATATACCTCAATTTGGTCACCAATGTGTACAATTATGGCATTTGGTATGTACATGACATCATACCAATGGCCATCTTTAAAGACTTGGAGGCCTTGGACTTCATTTGGCACAAGAAGGGTGATGTAGGACATATCTGTATGAGCCACAACTCCAAGAGCCAAATCTGGCCGTGGGCATGGTGGGTAATAATTGATCTTTAACATGTAAACTATGTCTTCACTCCCAGCTGCCTCAATCATTTCATGGGCTTCCAAACCAAGCCCAAGCGACAAGCTCCTAAACATCTTATCTCCAACACCGCGCAACCTCTTTGCATATTCCTCATTTGCTTCCCTACAAAAACACAAATGATCCATCGTGTATAAATAGTTATATATATGATGGTGTATAATTGTGATATATATATATAATTATGCATCACAAATATATATACATCTTCCTCAACGACCTGAAGAGGACAATTATATTAGAAAAGAAATAGAAGGTGACAACCATTCATTGAGATAATAAAAGCAAAGCCAAAATTAAACAAGGTTTTAAAAAAAAAGTTGTTCGTCGCAAAAGATGAAAAAGGCAAAACAAGGTATAGTTGGTGATGAAAATAATTTTATTATGTGGCAGAAAATGAAGACAAAGGAAAGGGGAGCAAACAATTTTGACAAATGAAAATGCCGAATGCTACTTTTGGTAAAAATTGATGATTGGATTGTTTTGGATAAAAAATATTTTTTTCCTTGTGAATTCAGTCTACAACGTAAATAGTCCAAGTGACATCAGATGTAGTCCATCTTGGCTTAAAGACATTATGACAACACCACATGGTAACCATGCATCTTTCTTTAGGCATTACCTTATATATACATCTCAACAACATAAATGAATTTCTATTGTTTAATATATTTTAATTTATTATAATAGGTAATCTATTTCTTTTTTTATAGCAATTTTATATATACTTAAAAATACAGTTTAGTGTCCAGTTCGATTAGAAATAAATATTGATGTATAAAATTAATATTTCCCCCCAATAAATGATTTTCTTTGCTTTTAGGATTGTTTAAAAAGTAATGATACTTTTTTTTAAACAAAAGACTTTGATTTTACCCTTTTACATTTGTGTTGAGCCCTTTCTTATTTGCTTTGGTGATAGATGATCTAACACGATCTATCTAGGAGGAGGTACTATGGTGTATGCTATTTGCAGATGATATAGTACTGATTAGTGAGACTTGATAGGTTGGAGGCTTGGAGACACGTCTTGGAGTCCAAAGGATTCAAATTGAGCAGGACCAAAGCTGAATACTTGGAGTGCAAATTCAGTGTTGAAAGGGATGAAGCAAACTTTGATGTGACTCTTGTCACTCGACCTATCCCCAAAAGGAAAAACTTTAAGTATCTGGGGTACATCATTCAGAATAGTGGCGATATCGACGATGATGTCACACATCGTATTGTGACAACATGTACTAAATGGAGGCTTGCATCTGGAGTATTGTGTGATAAGAAGATACCACCTAAACTCAAAGGTAAGTTTTACAGATTGGTGGTTAGACCATCTTTGCTGTATGGGGTGGAGTGTTGGCCAATAAAAAATGCACATGTCCAGAAGATGTATGTCGTAGAGATAAGGATGTTGAGATGGATGTGTGGTCACACCAAGAGTGACAAGATTAGGAATGTGACCATTCGGGAGAAGCTAGAGCTGGCTCCGGTGGATGATAAGATGAGGAAGCGAGACTGCGATGGTTTGGACATGTGCAGAGAAGGAGTACCAATGCTCTTGTTCGGAGGTGCGAGAGGTTGGTTTTAGGAGCTACATGGAGGGGTAGAGGTAGAGAGGTGATCAGACATAATATGGAGGAACTTGATCTCACTGAGGACATGAACTTAGATAGAAAGAAGTGAAGGTCGCGAATTAGAGTAGTAGGCTAATTGGTTGGTAGGGTTAGGTGGTTATCTAGTCATGGGGTATAGTAGGGTAGAGGAGTAGTAGTGTTTTATAACATGTGTTGTTATTATTTGTTGTTTATGCGTTAATTATATCATATTTAGGTATTGTCATGTGATTTTGGTTATTAGTCGTTTTTTGCTGTTCCCTTTCTTTTATTTTTGTCATATCTAGTTTATTCTGCTTATGAGTTTTTGAGACGAGAGTTCCCAAGAAACAACCTCTACTTCTATGAGGTAGTGGTAAGGTCTGCGTATATTGTACCCTCCCCAGACCCCACTTATTGGACTCCACTGGGTATGTTGTTGTTGTTTAAGACTATCAAATTAAAAAATATTTTGATATATTTAATATAACTGTAATTAAGGATCATAAAATTAAAAAGTTTTCTTTATTTTCTTTAAATCCAAGACCAATTCAATCTCTCGAGCCTTCTTTTTCAAAAGTAGGAAGCACTGTGTTTGGTTAACAATTTAAAAATTCGTATAACTAATATATGAATAAATAATTAAAAACCTTATGTATTTCCTCCTTTGTAAAAGAATGAACTGCTTTTTAAACCCTTTAAAAAAAAAGAAATCTTATTTCTCTTTTTTTTCACAACATGTTAATTTTAATTTTTTATATATCATTAATTGATATTTTGGTACAGTGATATAACCCTACCTTAGGATCACAAAATACATTTTTTTTTTATTAACTTCATATTAAGTTAAATTAGATTCTTCTCCTCGAAATGAAGTAATATTTTATATAGAATAAAAAATAAAATAACTAACACACATAAATAACTAATTGCTAAATATATTTATAAAATAATATAAGCATTCATTTATAAATTAATTCCCATATACAAGTTAAACTTAGAAATAACTAAAAAGATGGAGAGGAGAGAGGGGGGAAACCTGTAGAAAGGAGGGTTTTTAGGCCAATAACGATAGTTGATGGCTGAAGGAGGCCAAATCTTATGAAACAAATGATCCACCCAACCTTTTTTTCCTTCCACTTCCTTCTGCAAAGAAGTTCCATACCCTTCTATACTCTGCGCCCCTGGCTTCTTCGCAATCAACTCTTTCTCTTCTTGTGGCACTTCCTCAAAGAACTCCTTCCCAACTTTCTGTAAATTCGCAATCACCTCATCTGGAATCCCATGATTTATCACTTGAAAAATACCCCACTCTTTGCTAGCCTCAGCTATCTCTTTCACTATTTTTTCCTCATCGACACAAGTACCTATGTCGATGACTGGCACCTGAAGAACTACTCCGTGCAGCGTTGTGGCGACAGGTTGTTCGTTCTCTGAACGAATATATTCCGATGGAATTGTGTCCATGCATCTCGTTATTGACGATATGGCTTGTACCCTCGCCACCTCCATCAGGGCTGTTGTGCTCTGACCTTGAACTGTTTTCATTCTTTTTTTTTTCTCTCTGTTTGGTTTTTCTTTATTACATGCACATTTTGTTTCCTTTTTATAGGAAAGTGACCCGGTGTAGTTTTTACTGCTGCTATTTCCAAACCTCTACTTTGCTTATCTGAAGGAAAATAGGATTTAACAAAACAGTTGGATCCTTTTTTTCTTTTTTAAATTTTATTTCTCGTCAAAGTCACGTGGATTATTGTGGTTCACTAATGCCACCTACCCATCTTGTTAGCACCGCTGCATTCTTTTCTTTCCAAAAAAACAATCTCATTTTATTATAATTCAAAATAATTTAATTTTATTTCTAATAAAATTTTTCTCATTATTTAAATCATAAGTTTAAAAGTCATTTCTTTCCATAAACATTAAAGAATGTCACATAAATAAACATGGAGTGAGTATTTATTTTTTTAAAATCTGAAATGAAAAGTAATATGAATAAAAATTTTGTAATCTCTCAGTATTAAATAAGATACATTAGAAATATATCAAAATATTTCTTCTAAATGTGTCATAGAGAAAGTTAAAACTAACATTAAGAAATTTTGAAAATAAAAAAAAGGTTTCTTTATTTAAAAAATGAATTTAAAAGAAATGTAACAACATAAATAAATTAGTAGAGACTAGTTAGTAGATGAAAATGAGAAAGAAAAAGCACAAAAGTGTAAATAGGATGGAAAGCGACACTTAGTATTGTAACTGCCACTCCTTCAACCTACCTCAAATTAGTATACAAAACAAGAGGGTGTTTTAATAGGTGTTCGGCAGCCTGTCACTCCTTCAAACTACCCCTAAGTCTTGTTTGGATGACTTTCCCTACTTCCACTTAAAATCACATCTATCAATTGATATTTACTAGGTATGATGGTGGTTAATGTACATGTTATGGGTTGTTTTAGTTTATAATATATTTTATTTGATTGAAATGATTCTTTATCGTATAATAATAGTGATTAATTTGATCCTTAAATATAGATTATTTTCACTGAAATGATTTTTGAGTATATAAAAAAATGTGTCTATTTTTGTCCTTTATTTTAAAACTAAGAGATTTATTAAGAAAAAAAGAAGAAGTAAATTTAACTATGGACCATATGTGGCTGTCAAATTTCACTATTATTATCTTCTTTGTTCACTTCAAATAAAAGAAAGAACTCCACAAAATCTAACATTATTTTCTCTACTTACTTCTCCGAAGATATACTAAGGTTTACATTCACGAATTGGTAAGGTTGCATGGAGTACCATTGTCGATTATATCAGAAATGGGTGCTCAATTTACTTCTCATGTTTGGCAGTCGTTCCAGAAAGACCTTGGTACGAAGGTGAATATCGCATTTCATCCTCAAACAGATGGACAAGACGAAAGAACAATACAAACATTAGAAGATATGTTGAGGGCTTGTGTGCTTGATTTCAACAGAAGTTGAGATGATCACTTACCTCTTATTGAATTTGCTTATAAAAATAGCTTTCACTCAAATATTGAAATGGTACTGTTTAAAACATTGTATGGTAGAAGGTTTAGATCACCGGTGGGATGGTTTAAGGTTGAATAAATATCCTTGATTGGACTAGAATTGACACTTGATGACATGGAGAAGGTGAAGGTCATAAAGGGAAGGTTGAAGGCTACCCAAAGTCGTCAAAAGTGATATGCCGATGTTAGGAGAAGAGAACTAGAGTTTGATGAAGGTGATTGGGTGTATTTAAATATTTCACCAATGAAATGAGATGCGTTTTGGCAAGAAAGACAAATTGAGTGTTAGATATGTAGGATCTTATAAGATAGTGAAGAGAGTTGGGAAAGTAGCCAATGAACTAGATTTTCCTATAGATAGCTATGGTTCATTCGGTGTTTCAAGTGTCGATGTTAAGGAAATGTTTAGGTGACCCTAATTCTATTGTTCCATTAAAGGATGTGTCTACTGAGGAGGATTTGACTTGTGAAGAAGTATCATTTGAGATTTTGGAACGAAAAGTAAAAAGATTGAGAAATAAAGAGGTTGTATCCCAAAGTATTATAGATTTAATCAGCAAGTTGAAAGTGCTCTTGGGAGACTGAGGCGTACATGATGAAACGATACTTTTATCTCTTTTTTTTTTCTATTCAAACCTAAGGTACTTAACATGATCTATCCCTCCAAAGTTCTATGAATACGTGTCTCTTGATAAGTTGCATGTACGCATGATCATGAAATTATTTTTTAATGATATTTGATGCATAAGTTTGATGATTTTATGAAATGATGATTAAATTGCATTTTTACATATATGTTATAATGATGACTATATTTATACTCTGTTCAAGTGTACTTATGTTCTCACTCGAGGATGAATGATCTCAAGGGGGATATATTTGTCACGCCCCAATGTCCCGTTAGGGCAGACTGACACCCATCGTCGATAAAACTCGGGAGAACCAACCTGTGTCTATGCGTTTTCTATACATATTATAAGGGGTTTCTGCCTTTGACATGCCTTTAAAAATATAAACAGTGATAACAAGCCAAAAGGAAATGCATATAACTAGGCCGTTGGGGCCCTAGTGTCTATAGTACGAGACATAACTTCACTTTGCTTTACATAGTCTACAGGGCCTCTAAATAAAGAAAAACATCTGATAAGGGTCGGGACAAGCCCCGCCTCAACAAATTGTGCAATAAAAACATGTAAGCTCTAGACATGTACAAAGCCCCGAAGCAACCTGGAGCTT
>JAOTQR010000007.1:6302139-6327775 GCA_025774065.1 Solanum ossicruentum | reverse complement strand
AAAAGATTCTCTACTTCTTTATATGTAAAAAAAAATGTCTCTTCTTCTCTATGCACTATAATTATATGGAAAAAAAATTCATATATATATTTATTTTAATTATATTAAAAACATATTTTATATGTCGTATATAAAAAAAAATCATAATTATATGTATGTAGGCTGGCTGAGTGGCGGGGGGAGGTGAATGGATGGTTATATATATATATATATATATATATATATGTGCAAAAAAATATTAGGTAATGAAATAAAAGAATAGATCATTTCCTTTTGTCTTTTTATAATTTACTATTTTGATTTTTTTCTTATTTATATGTCAAATGTCATATTTTAATTTGTCACTTTCCCACATCAGCACAAGTGAATTATACACACTTTACATTTTTTGCTAAATCAACATTTTGTATTTAATAAGTACATATTTTGAATAGTTTAAGTGTTCAATAGGAACTAGTTTTAATTGAGGTGTCTAAGTGAAAATTTTTTGACAAGTTTAAATGTTTATCGATGACTTAAGCCTAAAATAAATTGTTATAGGTAAAATAACTTTTATTAGTAAAAATAAAATTTGAATATAATACAATATGTTAAATATGTATTTTGTATTTTTTTTGAATCAAAAGAAAATAGTTAGATGACATTATCGTCCAAAAAAGAAGTAACTTTGATATCCTCATTTTATTGGATTACTTTATTATTCTAAAAAGAACAAAAATAATTTTAGTGAAATATTCGTAATTCGTAAAGGTTGAATGGCCATCTAGAGAATTAACTCTTTCTGATGCCTTGAAGTTAAGGTGGGATGGAAATAAGTTATATGCTTCCCAAAAATTTTAGATTTTGCACAAATTACCCCTATTTTGGAATAGTCTTTTAACTTTTGCCCCTCAATTATGATCTTTAATTGTTGCTTCCATTACTCATTTAATGAACATGCATATCATTTGGTAGAGTATATTAACATTAATAATACATAAACTAATTAGATGTATTAATAGTATTTTATTTGATATACTTTTTCATGTTATTTATAATTAATACGGCATTATTTACACACTCTACTTTGTATTAAGATCTATATTACTAATACCATCAATAGGTATTAGTAATGTAAAAAATTTAACTCATGTATTAACATGATTAAAGGCTCAATTATCCCTCAAAATTTTTTTGGCACTTTTTCACCATCTCTATGGAAGGTACCTTTATAAGTAAATAATGTTTTTAAAAAATTATGCAATAAGAAATATCGCATCATAATTAATGCAAATATTACTAATGCACTCTATTTAATATTATTTTTATATACCCTACCAAACGAACCAGAAGAACTTTTATCTAAAAACATAACTCTTACCCCTAAACTTTGCCCCAAGACTTCTATCACTAAATTTATGCCTTAGAGTTTTAACTTTTCTACTTTCAGACATTACATGTGCCTCTAATCAATAACTTTAACTCAACTTTATTTTCCCCTTAAACTCTGAAAGGCAAAAATATTTAAGAAGCCAGCACGCAGATGTATAATACAAAAGAAGAAAACTATATTGAGTCCATTCAAATTTTAGGATGAAAAGGACATATGAACACGCTTCCATGTTTTTAACGAAGAGCATTAGTGCAGAAAACTACATATAATTCAGTAAATGTGCTTATAGAATAAGATCCCAGATCCTAAATTCTCAAAGCATGGGCAGCATTCATCCGCAGCAAGAACCACATGCAGGAAGAGAGCCTACAGTAGGAATAATGGTGGGATTAGGCAACAGCAGAAATTCTTAGGAATAATGGTGGGATTAAGTAAAATAATTCTGTGCAAAGTATGTTTTCACAATAGCTAATTTTTTTTAAAAGCTAAGTGTATGAATTGCGGGTGAAGGAAGAGTTTCCCTATTAAGATACTCTAAAGCCCTTCTTCACAGAAAAACTTCTTTCAAAACCAAACATGCTTTCAAAAAAAAATCTCCCAAAATTTCAAACATTTCAGCAAATAAACACCAAAAAAGTCAGAAAACAGTTAACATACTGTGATCAATGCCTCGGACATTATCCAACCCACGGGGTGGCCGACGTGGACCACCACCATATGGACCACTTCCAGGACCTCCAGGACCACCCCCATCCCACTTCTTGCTGGATCCTGAACCTTTTTTGTAGGCATCTGTTTTTTCCATCTATGAAGATATTGAGGTAGTTAATACAGATTCTACAAAAACATGATACTTGCATATATGGTTCTTAATCAGGAAATGAACATCAATACCGAAAACATAGTAACAAAAAACACGCTAATGAAGTTGACGATGGACCAAAAGAAATCAGTGATAGTCTTCAATCGCCATATAGAACGCTTGGATTTTACCACACCTGCAAAATGGGGTGCTTATATGAGGAGCGCACTCACAATATTATGAATCGAGTATATGTATCTAAATATAAAACATCATGTGTATTAAAGGTTCCCCTGGCAGACTACATTTATCAATAAGAGAGCAACTGAACACAGACACAAGATAGCAGCATGATTTTCTAACTGACAGGGATCAGAGAAAAATTGAGTCTTGGAGTCACAAGCTAAGCAAGGCCAACTCAATCAGCCAAAACAAGTGCTTAGCACACTAGCCCAGAAACATTGTTACTCTCACACAACTTTATAAATGAACGAGTATAACCACACAGTCAATCAATCTACTACTAATCTCAATCCCAAAATAATTGGAGTACGACTATATTGATCCCCTACCATTGGGCTATATTTGGGCACATTTCATTTCGGAATCACAGTACCATAATTTTCTTTTTGAAGGTTAGATGACAAACTTAATGATCCACTGAACCTATTGCAAACACACTAGAATTACAACACACCAGAATTACAGACTTAGAAGAGTGAAACTTGTTGGTTCTCAACCTGTTTCGCAACTTCTGAAACAAACCTATATATAGATGAGGAATTAAAATGTCTCAATCTCCTTTTTACTAGTGCGGGTGCACGTTTTGGGACTCATTGGCAGAGGATGGCTATCAAGGTTACCACTACCGGGTTTGCTATGGCAATATACGTGATCGCCATCGTACTCATGTCCCCTGTCAACCACAGCATTTGCACATCGGAATGCTCTTTATCAGGATACAAGCTTTACACAGGAAGGAGGCCAGAACAATGGCACTTGTATTACCAGGAGGCAATATGGCACGTAAGGCAATGGTTGATAACCTCAACCTGCCTGAAGAATGGGACTTACTGTCTGTTGATATGAATGAAAGTGACAGTGATGCAATTTGCAGTGTATCTGAGGGAGAAGTTGAGCACACTACACAACTGGCAATTAGTAAGTTACCTTATGAGGAAGAAGTGGTGTTAATGATGTGGGACATGCCAAAGGAGGAAGAAAAACGCGCATTACCACCATGGCTACCAGATGTCCACCTGCCAAAAGAACAACAGGAGTGTGCCCATCTGTGGGAAGAAAATGGCGATGTGGTGGTGGTTACATTTTTGTAAAATGTAACTGTACTTCCTTCAATCCTCAGCAATGGAACGGTATCTATTCGATTCCATGACTACCATGCCCGGGTGGAAACGCCTACACTCGCAGGCGAGGATGAGCTCGCGCAGGAGGAGCTCGCCGGCATGGCTATAGGCACGTGTTCCCTTATGATTATCTGGGAATTATTTGGATAGTATGTACATCACTGCTTGCGTCTGATTCTTCTGCCAATGTAACATAGGGTTGTCACCTATGTATCCACTTGTCTTCAGGATGCTACTTAATGAATGGTACCTGGACTCAGATGACAAACTTAATGATCCACTGAACCTCACTATGCGGTTACCATAATCATCTGCTTGCATATGGATAGGCGCATATCTTTTGGCTCAGTTGTTGGAACTGGATATTATCAATCCTGATATTACTATTCAAGATAAGCCACTGAAACATGTTACACCATCAATGGAGACATCATTTAAGCGACATGTGGACAGTCTATTGCAACTAGGAGTGATAAGGCCAAGCAAGAGCAGACACAGGACAATGGCCATGATTGTGACTCGCCTTCCCTTAATCACGATTCCTTTGGGCCTGGATTCAATTGGGCCAGTTGGGCTAGTAAGTTCACAGGCTTGACAAGCTTCCTCTACCTTTTGTTTTCCCCTTTGTTTTTCCGTCATTTGGGCCTCAGATGACAAACTTAATGATCCACTGAACCTCACTATGCGGTTACCATAATCATCTGCTTGCATATGGATAGGCGCATATCTTTCTTTTGTAGGATAGCTGTAACTGTTCCTCTGGGTCAAGTTGCATCTCAAGTGTCTTTTGGTATGAGTTTCCCTTGATTGGTTTTGTGACGATGTGTGCTACTCGCTTTCCTAGCCTATAGTCACGGATCTTGATTTGACATAAGACAAATCAAATTCCAAGTGCAAAACTTGCCAGACATGGAGCTACCACCACCACAATGTTACATTGTCATAGAATCTGATGGATGTATGGAAGGCTGGGGTAGTATTTGTAAATGGAAGAAGACAAAATATGATCCTAAGACTACGGAGAAGGTTTGTGCGAAATTTCCCACTGGCATAAGCACAAACCTGATGAATATGATAATTCCTGAATAGCTTTCCCCTTGAGTATTTCACATATTAGACTACCAAATCAAGCTTTAGATCTTCTACCGCTTCGGTCAGTTTGACTAGGAGCTGTATGATTGTATTATTCTGCTTAACAAGATAACTTGGGGTGTTACCTTTTGCTTCAACAGGTCGTACAAATCCAAGTGAGGGATCTTTCAACTGCCTCTGCAATGCGGCTTATCTTGAATAGTAATATCAGGATTGATAATATCCAGTTTACATTTAACCTGATTCTTCTGCCAATGTAACATAGGGTTGTCACCTATGTATCCACTTGTCTTCAAGTCCTGAATTAATGGTCGGCATTTCTCCTGGATGTTCTGGCTAATCTATCTCCTCCCCTGTCATTGTCACAGTTTGTTGGATGGCTATGTATTCTTCATAGTCCATGTCCAACTCAGCTATTCCTGCTATAGCCACTTGTTGCTGGGTATGGATGGTGGTTAGTAGCTTTCTATAACAAAAGGTCCTCTAAATCTTACATGTATCTTTTTTGGGGATGAAGTGATAAACTTTATTATAATGTGGACATGGGGACACCCGTTAACAAAAAGTAGAAAAGAAATACAAAAAGAGATGGTTTTCTAAGAACAACACCCAATCTATACAAAAAGAAAGCTGACGGGTGCACCAAACGGAAGTAAGAGATTAAGAGGCTACTCCTCAATTGTACAAAGTTAATCTCAGCATATTCAATCTCCACCTGATCCACTTGAGAGCTGGCGGAGCAAACATTACATGCCCCTTTATCTTCTCCCCACCAATCGCAATTTCAACTGAACATTAATTCTTTCACAGTGTTGGGCATAACCCAGTATATTCCGAATCAGCACAAGATTTCCCACCATAATTTCGATGCTCCCCAACAGTGAAGGAGAAGATGGTCAACATCTTCGACTGATCAGCGAAAAGCATCCTTTATTTTCTTCTTTTAGCCACTTTTGATTTCAATGGATAATAGCATTTACATTGCGGTGGGTTTTAAATCATATGACATAGCAAGAACCAGTGGGATGGCAGAAACACGATATGAATGGACAGAAAAAGCAGCAACTTCATCAGAAGAACAACGTTTAGCAAGAACATAATGGTTTAGATCAGTCAGATCCTGAGAGGGGCATCTAAGGTGAATGATAATTTAGAAGATGGAAGAGGGACAGACTTGCTGAGATATTCTCTTTCAAAACTACAGCAGGTTTGGCTGGTATATTAGTATCAAATGTACAGGTTAAGAGAAGGTCCGTAATAATCATTCCTAACCAGATGTTCAACTCAGGGTGGAATTTGATAGCTGACAAATTGGGGAGGTTCATTAATAGCCAAGGATAGGCAGAAAGATTGGCTGAACCGATATTGGTATAGAAGAATTAACACAAGCAAACCAAAATTTAAAACAGATCACTGAAGTTAATAGCACGAGCAGACATTCTAAAGAAGGGAGTACATCAAGATTTAAACCTGACGGAACTACAGTTGCAGAAAATCCTTGATGCCGAACCAGTAGCTATACAGAATCTGTCAGAGGAAGATCTGGCTGAAACAGCATCAACTTGGGTCAAATCACACGTATTGAAGTTGAACAACACGTATGGAGTAGCATTCGGAGGATTAGGAGACACTTGCACAATTCATGAGAATTGACAGAAGGAAAACAGCGCTTGATAGCAAGAACCAAGGGAAAGCTATTACCACCCTAAAAGCAGGGGGCATAGGTAAGAAGGAACTGAAGAAGCTTCAATCTAGTCTCAATAAAGAGGTCAAAGGCTCTAGAACAGAGGGAGGGTTCTGAGTCTGACCTTTAAATGAATATTAAGTTGACCACAACAGTAAGAGCTTTATCCCTTATTAATTGTTGTTCTTCATTCAATCACAATCCATATAAAGCGTCAAAAGAAATTCTCTCTTGACATGATTCAAGTGATCTAGTTAAAGGACGATAAGTTGTTGCTAATCCAGCAAGAACAAATTCGACCAAATAATCGTTGATAACAGGATGCTGCTAAGCAGCCAACCTGTCTGAAATGCCCTTTGCTTTTATTATATAGGACTGAATAGTTGCATTCTCTCTCTTTAAACTAGGCAACGGAGCTTTTAACTCACAAATTGGTGGCTTTACATTGGAAGCATAAGAAGTCACACTCTTAGTCCATGCTTGTCGAGCAGTTTCAGCACAACTAGTTGAGGTAATATACCTACAGAGATTGAAGCAACGATCCAACTTAGGATAAGTTGATCTACTCTTACCCAAGAATTATACACTGGGTTTGATTGATTATTTCCCAGAAGTTGTTCTGGAATCACCTCATCACCTTCAATGTGATAAGCAAGACCAAAACCCCTCTCCTTAGGGAGAAATTGTGTCTTCCACAACGAGAAATTGGAGGATGTAAGTTTAACTGGCAATTGATGGGCAAGGTTGGGATAGGGAAAGGCAGTAGCAAAGGAAATATGTGTGGTGGGAGATGTTTCAGATAAAGTAGAGGAGTCACTTGCCATTGCCGTCGAAAATGTATGCGTTGGATTGTTTTTTTCGGTTGTTTAAACCTCTTGGTGTCTAATATGATATGTGATGTATACAAGTGAATATATATATCATCTAACTTATGAGTCCTACAGTTACACAACTACAATAACAAAACCAACAAACTAGGAGATAGGAGACTAATCCGAGTTGGACTATAAACACTGCAAACATCTTTGTCTTCAGTACCTACTCGTCACTTACAAGTTTGAATAAACACAATCTCCTTTTTTCCTAGTATTTCATTGGAGTTTATGCCCCAAATAGTCGAAATGAGAAAAAGTGTTGGGAAGAAATGGCTACAATGGAGGAGTTGTGTGGAATATCTTGGGTCACAAGTGGAGATTTCAACGGTGCGAGGCATATGGTGAACCTTCCAACCCTACGAAAAAGTAAGGGCTCATAGGGAGTCAGAAGCAAGTAGAGTAAAAGGTGGTTAGGTGAAACAGAGTTGCAAACATCATGAATGATTTTTTCCAGATGCATAGAAGACTTGGAGCTACATCATCCTTGTCCTATTGAAGAGAAATTCACTTGGTTCAAGGTGGGGAATGGGAGTTGATCATCAAAGTGCTGCTAGGATAGATAGGTTCCTATTCTCTAAGGAGTGGGGAGGATAATTTCAAATGCATCAAGCAAGGTTTTCTCCCCAGGGCAGGGTCAGATCCCAATCCTATCACGTAGGACAGTGGTAACTGGGAACATAGACAACCATATTTCAAATTTGAAAATTGGTGGCTCAAGGATGATGACTTCAATAATATGGTGCAAGAGTGATGGAGCAGCTTTGAGGTAGAAGGGTGCCTAGATTATAAGCTTAGCAGTCAACTAAAGATGCTAAATCAAAAGCTAAAAAACGTGAAAAATAAGGACAAGGAAGGAAGGAAGAACAACGATATTTAACGTGATTTGGATTAGAATGATCCTACGTCCACCAGAGAACAACTGTCTTCATATTAACAAAGAAAGGGGAGAGGTCCCAAATACATCTAAGAGAGTTGAGCAGTTCTCTACTCCTCTAAAGTATTTTGCTACAAGAGAGAAATCAAATGCTTACGAGATGAGAAAATAAGTGAGAAGTGTGTTATAAATGAACCAAGAGTTACCTATTTATAGGAGTGAATTCTTCCTCCTGATGTCATCCATAACATCACTATGTGCCAAAAATATCAAGGTAGGTGTAACTACAAATTACCTACCATGACTTTTAATACCAACGAAGAAAGTCTTCCCTACCAAATTTTCACATATTCGTTGTAAATCTTGTCAACTTTAACAAATCTCCACCTTGGCAAGATTTTCCATTTTGATTTGACCCTACAAAGACCAAACAAATTCTTTACATCTCCACCTTGATTTGCGTTCCGAGCATCTCCACCTTGATTTGCGTTCCGAGCATGCATATGAACAACTTTGGCCAAAACTTCTAAGCTTCCTGGGCAATCCCATGGTAAGAAACAAGAAGAATCAATCCTTTGTTGAGCATACTAGCTCCACCTAGCAGTTGTTCTCCCATAGCTACATTAATTGATGCATACTCTCGCCAAGTCCTTGCAGTGTGCAAACTTGGCAAGCGAGACTATCTTGGTCAACATGTCCACAGCATTATCATCTGTGATAACCTTCTCGATCTTGATATATCTCCCTCTTCAACGACATGTTGAATGAAATAGAATCTGACATCAATGTGTTTGGTGAGCTCATGAAATCTTTGATTTTAATCAAATGAATAGCACTTTGACTGTCACATCTTAGAGTTGATTCCAGCTGAATCAAACTTAATTTTGCCGCCAAACCTTTCAACCAGATTGCTTCTTTTACTGCCTTTGTTGCTGCCATATATTCTGCCTCTGTTTTAGACAAAGCGACAATCGACTATAAAGTCAATTTCCAACTAACAACACTACCAACAAGAGTAAAGATGTATTGCATTGTGGACCTCCTTCTATCGAGATCTCTCCTCCATAATCAGAATCCACATAACCAAGAATTGAAATACATTCACCTTTTCGAAAGGTTAGGCTAACGTCAGAAGCTCCTTTGAGATATCTTAATATCCACTTAACACTTCCCAACGCCTTTTTCTTGGATTGGCCATGTACCTACTTACCACACTTACAGATTGAGCAATATCTAGACGTGTGCAAACCATAGCATACATGACGCTACCAACTGCGCTAGCACAAGGGATCTTTGACATATGCTCCACCTCATCCTCAAACTGAGGCATACATAACTCTGAAAGCTTAAAATGAAAAGTTAACGGTGTACTTACAGCTTGCTTATATGCATATTGAATCTCTCATGAACCTTTTCAATGTACCTCTTCTGAGAAAGATGTACAACACCGTCTTTTCTTGAAATCTCCATTCCAAGAATTTTCTTGGCAGCCCCCAAACCCTTCATGTCAAATTCCTTGCTCAACAGTTTCTTTAGAATGTTTATCCCTAAGATGTTAGTAGCAATAAGCATATCATCAACATACAACAATTAATAAATCATAGAGTTACTAGACATCTTCTTGTGATACACACAACTATAAAATGCACTCCTCAAGAATCCATGTGTAGTCATGAATGCATCAAATCTCTTGTACCACTGCCTACGGGATTGTTTCGAAACATACAAAGACTTATTGTTTCAAAACATACAAAGACTTCTTCAGTTGGCATACATGATTTTCTTTTCCTTCAGTTAGGAAACCTTCAGGCTAATCCATATAGATTGTCTCTTCTAGATCATCATGTAAGAAAGCAATTAGTAGTTTTGACATCAAGTTGTTGAAGCTCCAAGTCAAATTGTGCAACCAATGCTAGTAGCATGCGAACTGAGTTATGTTTCATGACTGGAGAGAAGAGATTAAGGATCTCGAGCCTTCCTCGTATATTGAAGCAACTTCTTGCAAGGATGCTGCACAACGGAGGTTAGCCATGATGGAAGAGATGGAGTCTCTTCACAAAAAAGAGACATGGGTCTTAGTTGAAAGGCCAAAGGGAAGAGAACAATTGGATGCAAATGGGTCTACAGAAAGAAAAGGGCATTCCAAAAGTGGAAGATGCTAGGTTCAAGGCGAGATTGGTTGCAAAGGGTTCTAGTCAAAAGGAGGGAATTGACTATAATGAGATCTTCTCTCCAGTCGTGAAACATAGCTCGATTCGCATACTACTAGCATTGGTTGCATAATTTGACTTGGAGTTTCAACGACTTGATGTCAAAATTGTTTTCTTACATCGTGATCTAGAAGAGACAATCTATATGGATCAGCCTGAAGGTTTCCTAACTGAGGGAAAAGAAAATCATGTATGCCAACTGAAGAAGCCTTTGTATGTGATGTTGTACATCTTTCTCAAAAGAGGTACATTGAAAAAGTTCTTGAGAGATTCAATATGCATATGAGCAAGCCTATAAATACACCTTAGCTTCTCATTTTAAGCTTTTAGAGTTACATATGCCTCAGTCTGAGGATGAGGTGGAGCATATGTGAAAGATCCCTTATGCTAGCACAATTGGTAGCATCAGGTATGCTATGGTTTGCACTAGAGGTGTCAAAATGGGTTGGCCTAACCCAACCCAGCCCAACCCTAACAAGCTAGAGGGTTAAACGGGTTAGGACAGGCTAGCTCTTTTAACTAAAGGGCCTATAAAATAGCAGCCCAACCCAACCCTATGCGGGCCACGAGTTGGGACAGGTTAGCCCTTCAGCGAAAAGATAGACAACATGAACTTTTTAGAAAGACTATGCAACACCAATAAATACAAAATTTTACATGTCCATAAGTTACTCACACTTCACTAGAATACTTACAACAACAACATACCCAGTGAATTCCCACAAGTGGGGTCTGGGGAGGGTAGAATGCACGCAAACTTCACCACTACCTCATAGAAATAGAGAGACTGTTTCCTGGGAACCCTCATCTCAAAACTCATAAGCAGAAAGAACTAGATATGATAAAAAGAAAAGGGAACAAAAAGAGCGACTAATAATGACAGCACTGCCATGTAAATATGATAAAACTAACACATAATACGACAGATAATGAGAACACATGATTAAAAAAAAAGAAAAAAAAAGGCTCTCCACTTAACCCTACTATACCTCAAGGCCATGCATCCATCTAACCCTACCAATTAGCCTGCTACTCTAATTCGCGACCTCCACTTCTTCCTATCTAAGGTCATGTCCGCAGTGAGATCAAGTTCTGCTATATCATGTCTAATCACCTCCCCCCAGTACTTCTTTGGTCTACCTCTACCCTCCGTGTAGCTCCCAAGACCAACCTCTCGCACCTCCTAATAGGAGCATCGGTACTCCTTCTCTGTACATGTCCAAACCATCGCAATCTCGCTTCCCTCACCTATTCGGATTACAAAATAAAATAGGCAAGATACAATATTCATAGGATTCATCAAAGTAACATATATATATATATATATTACATTTTTTTAATCATAAACAAGACAACAAAAGGAAAAACGAAAAATTAGGGATAAGTGCCTGCTTCAATGCCTAAAATGAAAGTGAAAAACTGCGGTGAAGTAATTGTTAAGCCATAGAGAAGAGGCAAATGTTATATTAAATGAAAGTAAAATAGAAAACTTAATGGGGTAATAAACAAATAAGTAAATCTAATGGGCTAAAGGCTCTAAATGTAAAAGTTGCAAATGAAATAAGTTGGACTTGATTTATTTATTGAAAAAATCTTAACAAATAAGACACTACTTAAAAAATATATAATAAATATTTTTAAAAATTCAAAGGACATGAGTCGGCCTTTAAGGTTCGCGGGTTGGGCCTATGAGGCTAACGAGCTAAATGAGGGCAGGCTAAAAAGCCTCGCTCTTAAATGGGCTAAAAAAATTTAGCCCAACCCCACTTAATTCAAGGGTTGGGTTGGCTGTCCTCACGAGCCAAGCCTATTTTGATAGCTCTAGTTTGCACATGTCCAACTATTGCTTAGACTATAAGTATGGTAAGTAGGTACATGGCCAATCCAAGAAAAAGGCATTGGGAAGCTGTCAAGTGGATATTAAGATATCTCAAAAAAGCTTCTAATGTTGGCCTAACCTTATGAAAAGATGAAGGTATTTAAATTCTGGTTATGTGGATTCAAATTATGTAGGAGATCTCAATAGGAGTTCCACAACTGGATACATCTTTACTCTTGTTGGCAGTGTTGTTAGTTGGAAATCGACTTTAGAGACGATTGTCGCTTTGTCTACAACAAAGTCGGAATATATGGCAGCGACAAGGCAGTAAAAGAAGCAATCTAGTTGAAAGGTTTGGTGGCAATATTGAGCTTGGTTCAGCGGGAATCAACTCTAAGATGTGACGATCAAAGTGCTATTCATTTGATTAAAAATCAAAGATTTCATTAGCGCACCAAACACATTGATGTCAGATTCCATTTCATTTGAGATGTCGTTGAAGAGGAACCTATCAAGATCGACAAGGTTATCACAAACGATAATGTTGCAGACATGTTGACCAAGATAGTCCTTCTTGCCAAGTTTGCACCGTGCAAGGACTTGGCAAGAGTATGCATCAACTAATGCAACTCTGAGAGAACAACTGCTAGGTGGAGCTAGTATGTTCAACAAAGGTTTGATTCTTCTTGTTTCTTTCAATGGGATTGCCCATTAAGCTTAGAAGTTTTCGCCAAAATTGTTCATACGCATGCTCGGAACGTAAATCAAGGTGGAGATTGAAAGAATTGATTTGGTCTTTGTAGTGTCAAATCAAAATGGAAAATCTTGCCAAGAGGGAGATTTGTTAAAGTTGACAAGATTTACAATGAATGTGTGAAAAATTGGTAGAAAAGACTTCTCTTCATTGGTATTAAAAGTCACAGTAGATAATTTATAGTTACACCTAGACATTTTTGGCACATATTAATGTCATGAATGACATCAAGAGAAAAATTCACTCCTATAAATAGATAGCTCTAGGTTCATTTGTAACACAACTCCCACTTGTCTTCTCACCTTTTAAGGCATTTGACTTCTCTCTCTCTCTCTCTTGTAGCAAAATACATTAGAAGAATAGAGAATTGCTCAATTTTCTTCGATGTATTTGGGATCCCTCCCCTTTCTTTGTTAATATAGACAGTTCTTCTCTGGTGGACGTAGGATCATTCTGATTTGAACCACGTTAAATATCGTGGTTCTTCCTTCCTTCTTGTTCTTATTTTCACGTTTCCACTAACAACTAGTATCAAAGCCAAGGTTCTATCTGAGTATGCTTTGTGGTTGCAGCACAGTCTGAACTTCCAAATCAAAAAAAAATTAATTTGGTTCTTGGAATTTCCAAATAGTTTGTTGTGGAAGAGGATGAGGAAGAACAAGTAACAATGAGTTCCATGAAGTTTGAAATCAATAGATTTAGTGGATGAAACAACTTCAATAGCTGAAAGATCCAGATGATGACGTTACTGCAGAGGGAAGGTTCAATCCATGCTATTGATGGAAAATATCTTGATGTTACCTCGGATGTCGACAAGGAGAAGATTGAAGGGGGTGCATCGAGTGTAATCCAACTTTCCCTTGCACCTAACTGCTTAGTGAAGTGAGTACAAGTGCCGAAGAGACAGCCAAACAGTTATGGGAAAAGCTAGAAGGGCTTTACCAAGACCGATCGGTGACAACAAGGATGATGTTACAATGGCGTCTTCACATCTTTAAGATGAAGCCAGGTACTTTGTTACAAGACCATTTAGATGCGTTCAATAAACTTGTGATGGACTTACAGACTACCAGAATTAAAAAGAATGCAGAGATGCTTGCATGTGCCTTGCTATTTTAATTTACTTCAAAACTTCGTGATATTGAGAATTCAATGATGTATAGCAAAGAGCCTTATCACTCTTGAGCAAGTGCGTCAGGCACTTAATTCTTATGATGTGCGGAGACATCTTGAAGGAGATGAAGATGATGAGGTTAGTGGGCTCTTTGTTAGAGGCCATACTAACCAACAGGGAAAGAGGAAATCAAAGCACAGATCAAAGTCCTGTGTGAGCACGAAGAATGCACAGTGTTGGGGCTATCACAAGAAGGGGCACTTTGAACGAAATTGTCCTATGTCAAAGTCCAAAGAAAAGGTGAATGCATCTATTGTTGAGCGGGTACATGATTCTGACGATGAATATGTACTAGCAACATCATGCAATAATGGAGTCTGTGACAATCAATGGGTGTTAAAGACTCTGGTTGCACTCTACATATGACATTTCGAAGAGATTGGTTCAATAATTATGGGACAAGTAGAGGAACCATAGTAATGGCCAATAATGCAGCTTGTAAAATAGTTGGCATTGGTTCATTTCAGGTTCGCTGCTATGATGGAATCATGAGGACTATTACAGAAGTTTGTCATGTTCCTGATCTGACAGAATTTAATATCCCTAGGTACTCTTGATAAAAATGGCTACAAGTAAATGAGTGAAGGAGGAACTATGAAAGTGACTAAAGGCTCTTTAGTCATGCTAAAGGCCAAGCTGGAGGATGGCCTTTAGACACTGGCAGGAAGCACCATCGTTGGCTCAGTTATTGCATCTAACAGTGCAATTATCTTATGATGACAAGGAAAGATTAAAGTTGACAAGATTTACAATGAATGTGTGAAAAATTGGCAGAGAAGACTTTTCTTCATTGGTATTAAAAATCATGATAGATAATTTGTAGTTACACCTACTTTGACATTTTTGCACATAGTGATGTCATAGATGACATCAAGAGAAAGAATTCACTCCTATAAATAGGTAGCTCTTGGTTTATTTTGTAACACACCTCTCACTTGTCATCTCATCTCCTAAGGCATTTGATCTTTTTTCTCTCTTGTAACAAAATACATTAGAAGAGTAGTGACTTTTAATACCAATGATAAAAAGTCTTCCCTACCAAATTTTCACACATTCATTATAAATCTTGTCAACTTTAACAAATCTCCACCTTGACAGGATTTTCTATTTTGATTTGACCCTACAAAGGCCAAACCAATTCTTCCAGTAACAACTACAGGTTTCTTCAAATCTCAGGGAGGTTTTAGACAAGGAGATCCTATGTCTCCATTCCTATTCTTTATAGAAATGGACGGGTTGAATCATATGTATAGAAGGCAAAGACTAATAGTTGACGACTAGCCAAAGAGTCATCTCTTCCCTATCAACCATGTCGACAAGTTGCTTTGGGGTAGCTAAGACATTAGGTTGCCAAGTAGATACACTACCAACAAAATATCTGGGATACCTTTGGGTGCCAAGAACAAAGACCTGGAAGTGTGGAATGTGGTGTCGGAGAGATGTGAGAAGAAACTAGCCATATGGATAACTTGTATCTGTCCCTGAGTGGTAGGGTGACCATCATCAAGTTGGTGTTGGATGGATTGCCTACCTACATGAACAGCTTATTTTCTGTCCAAGAACATTGAGAAGAAAATAAATAGGCTAAGGAAATACATCTTTTGGCAAGTCCACAAGCATAAGGTAGGCTATAACATGGTGAAGTGGGACACACTCACACTTAGAAAAAACCAAAGACGCTTAGGTTTGAAGGACCTAAGTCTCCATGCTTACTCCAAAAATGGCTATTGAGATTCTTACTGAAGATAGTGCCTTATGGAGAGAAGTTATGGCAGGAAAGTATGATTTAATCAAGCCGTGGACAACTTAAGAGGTACTGGTCACACTCGGATGCAGTGTTGGAAGATCATTAGAAGACTCCGGCCACATTTCAGAAACAACATATGCACCAGTTATGGAGATGGACCAAAGACATATTTCTAGAATGCTATATGGATATTGAGGAGAGTTTGAGAAACCTATTCCCGCATCTATATATACTGAGTTTGCAGAACAATGAAACCATGGCACAAGCCAGGAGTCAAAAGGGTTGGAATCTACCTTTTTAGGAGAGCATTGAATCATCATTAGGAAATAGAGGAAGTTGCCAAGTTATTAGAGGTTCTTAATGATTTGCCAGGTACTTCTCAGAGGTCTGATAAGCCAGTATGGAAGATACACAATAAAGTTGTTTGCACACTATATAGTGGCGTCATGCTATTGGAAGATGAATGCATATTTGTCAAAGGTGAATTATGAGTGAACAGGACACTGATGTGAACTACCATTTGTTCATACACTGCCAAATAGCTGCCAATTTCTAGAAGATGTTTTTGTGTATTTTTTGGGTTAGCTGGGTGATGTAAAAGACTACTTTGGAGCTTCTGAACAGTTGGCTAGAAGTTGCGAGTAGAGGTAAGAAGGAAGATTGGTGGAAGCTCATCCCAGCATGTATTTGGTAGACCATATGGAAAGAAAGGAATACTGAGGTCAGAAAATCGATTTGAGAGGGGATTAAACAAACAATAATATTAGTCTTCTATTTTTTAGATTTAAACAAAATTTGGTGGGGAAGGTGATAGAAGTAGTTGATTTCTTAGGGAACCTGTAAACTGATTACCCTCGTGCCCATTACACAGTACAGAAATATGGCGTGATGAATCACTAGGCAACTAATGAAGTGAAGACTACATATGGATGGAGTGCATTAAAAACCATCAGAACGATGTGGAATGATGCAGTGAAAATCTGAGCATAAAGGTTGGTGATAAGGCAAAAACTTCCTTCTAGGAAGATCATTAGATTGGGAAAAGTAATCTTAGAACTCTACTCCAGGATTTACACCTTACCTGTCTTCAAAAAGATGAGAAAAGTGTCCCATTTAAGGAAAGAACAAGGGTGGAACCTTTTGTTTATGAGGACTTTAAATGATTGGGAAATTGGTAGAATTGCAGATTTATAATTGGTGTTAGATTACTTTACACACACTATTACCATTCCAGACAGACCAGTCGGGAGGTGTGCAACAAAGGGATCTTTAAATCAGTGTATTAGAAGAAAAATAAAGTTGATAACTTATCCATGGATTGGCCCTGGAAACTTACTTGGCAAGTTAAAATTCCACTAAGGTCTCACATTTTGTTTGGTTGTTAACAAGGAAGGCTTGCTTAACACGAGGTTTTACCAAGAAGAAGTCTACATATATCATGCCTCTTTTGTCGTAAAGATGCAGAAAGCAATGAGCATCTTTTTCTACACGCAGACAACTGCAGATCTGTGACACATGTTCTTTTATATACAAGAAGTGAGTTGGGAGTTACCTAGAAACACTCTTGAACTCTTGTGTAATTGGAAAGAAATTGGCAGAAGAGAGACAAAGGAGGATTGGTGGCAATCCATTCCAACTTGTATAAGGTGCAGAATTTAGGAGGAGAGAAACTCAAAATATGTTAAAGATGGAAGTAATCCCATATGAAACATAAACAAATTGTTGGGTTAGAAGGAAATCTGGTCAATTTTCAGGCAATGTGTAAATTGTTACTAGCAATACCATTCTGACCCTTTTTTTTCTTCTAGAATTCTGTTGGTAAAGTGCGCCATCAGCAGAGTTAGATGCTGATGTTTTTGGAATGAATACTTTCAAAAAGGAATAACGACAACGATATAGCAATATAAACAAAGCAATGGAACAATACCTAGTAGTAAAAATGAAGAATAAGAAACTATGGCAAACTATTATATACGGAGAAGAGGAACTAACTCCCTACTACTTCCTCGTAAGAGGTATCTACTATCCTTCTACATCTGCCAAACCTTCCTACCTAGGGTACTTAGAAAACCTTATTTCTAACAAATGATTATTAGAATCATATTTCCTATAACTCATATTGATAGCAAATCGTTACACCAGCATCAAACAATATTAATTTTTGTTTTGTTTTGCAATTTATTGGTACGAGGATATATTAGTCCACATCACAGGAAAAATTTCAATGAAAAAAAAAGAGACATTAGGAATTTGATTTTGGATCTTACCTCAAGCGAACTAAGCAAATAACTTAATAAATTACAACAATATCAAGAACAGCGACCAAAGAAAGGAGAAAAACATTAAAGTCGGTGACAGATCAAATCAAATAAATTACAAGCCCCAGAGTTTGATTTACTTCAGAAGAAATCACCAAATCAAAAAATTGGAAATTCTGGAATTTGAAAGATGTCGCCAATTTATAACCAAAAAAAAAAACCTCCGATCAAAACGTAAAAGGGCTTCAAATAATGATAAGGAATAAGAAAAGAAACAAATTGAAGAAATAAGGTTTTACCTCTCTCGACGTAAGCCATGGTTTGTTGGAGCTTTCTTGCAGAATTCCGAGTATTCTCAACGCTCCTACCTTTTATCTCCCTTCTTGCGTTGGTCCAGCAAATAATACATTGCCACGTCATGGAACTTTTATTCAATAACACTTTATTGTATTAAATTCAACAAGTTTCTGTGTAAATATATACTCCCCCGTTCAATGAATTTAGGAAAATAAGGATCACTTTTTAAAATTATGTTAAAAGTATTGAAATGTCTTTAATTTTATTATATTAAATTATGTTATGTGAATGATTGAAATTAGTTTTTATAAATCTTCTATATTATATTGAAAGTATAAAGACTTTTCAAAATGGTAATTAAATTTTTTATCTTTTATTTGAAAAAATTATCTTTTCATAATTTTTTTTTAATATTTAAGAATTTAACATTAGTTGAAGTACTATTTATTAAAAATTTCACATTTAAACTATTTTATAGGAAGTACTAATAATACGTAGAAAACCAAATATAAGAACTAATTTTAATATTGAAATATGTGAAAGTAACAAAATTATTCCACTTTCTAACTCAAGTAGCCCATTTCAGATGCTTTTTGTCCAACTCTTCCATACGTAACCTGCCCCAAGGCAGTGGCCACTACCAGGGGCGTTTATGGATCGGGCTCTTTTTTTTCTTTTTTTTTTGAGTTTCCATCAATCTCGGATGGAGCCAAAGATTCACTATTTTTTGGCTTTGGGGTATGATGGAATAAAGCAAAATGGCTCTTTAAATTGTCTGCGCTTCTTTCAATTGTGAAGTAGCAGTTAGTCAATGCAACTTTCGACGCTCATCATGGGTCATCCAGAAACAGTCGCACTATATTTTTAAACATAGGGGTCAGGCTGCGTACATCCGACCCCCCTTACCCCGCAATGGGCGGGAGCCTTTGAGGCATTGGGATAATGTTGTTGCTCATTTGAATTTTTGAATATCAAATTAAATTAGTTGTGTTAAATTTTAAAATATAAAAATTAAATCAAGTCAATAAAATTTAGATTTTTCAACTTTGGATTTTTCTTGGGTGTTTTCGAATTTCTCGAGTTTGATTTTTTTCAAAATTTTCAAATTTTTAGACTTTTTTTTCAAAATTCTCGTGTTTTTGAGTTTTTTTCTAATTTTTTGATAAAGGATTTATAAAAACATATAATTAACTTATCATTCAAATATTTCTTTAGTCTTACTAAAATACAAATATTTAAGATTCTTTAACGAAAAATACAAAATATGATATTAGTGAAGATACAAAAATATTCAATAAAAAATAATAATGAGATCGCATAAATAAATATTACAAAATAAATAAGTTATAATGAAGATGATCATAATTTTAAAGTATTAAATCATACTAAACTAAGTCATAATGAAAATATAATAACTTTAAAATATTAATTCATGCTAAAATCGATATACATATTATAAAGGAGAATAGTCTTGCATATGATTAAACCAAGTGACAAGTTATTGAGAAGTCACTTGGCAATTTTAAGACAAAAAAATTAATAAATATGGTAATAAAATCATTTAATTAAGAGATTAAAAATAATTGAATTAGCAAATACATTAAGCTTTTAAAAATAAAAGAAGAAAAAAGAAATTATATATAGAAAACAAGGAACATATGAAAATTATTTAAACTACTATGTATATAAATGGTAAAAGTCAGAATATAATTTCAAATTAAATTAAATATTGCCATATATATATATAAGAATTTTTCTTCGTTATTAGAATTACTATGTGTAAGAGATAGAGCTATAAATGGATATTAAACTATGTATAAAAGATATAATTTGCATGTAATTCTTTTAAAATAGAGCTATAAATAAATATATAGAATCCGCATGGATACCTATGTATATAAATTTAAATAATAATAAACAAATCAAAAAATATTATACACATGTGTGATTTGTGTTTAGTCACGGTAAGAAATTATAATATTTTCCTATAAGTTCTACCATGTAATATGTGTATAAATGTTACCATGATTATATATGGTAAAAATCAGAAATATTTTAAACTTCTTATTTGTAACACCTCATGAAATTACTGAAATGCCCCTAGAACGTAATCATGTACATAATGCGTCTTCCAAAGCTTTGATGGCAAATTCGAGGCCAAATTTGCGATCAGCGCGAACAATTGACTGAGAAAATGGCCTCGAACCAATTTTAGAGCAATCGGGTCGAAAAATAATTTTTTGTAATTAATTTCGAAATGGTGTCGGTGCACACCTGAAGCGCGACGCGCCTATGACGTGGACCTACACTTATATTCCTTCAAAAATTTTCTACGAGAATCGAAAAATCGTCGGAAAGCGATTCACGAAAAGTTACACATAAACGCATTTGATGAACGCGTTTTATGTGTATTCTTCCTGAAAATCAGTTTTTCAACATGTTTTGAGAAAAATCACCAAAATAACACATCTTCGCGTCCCTGGCGCGACACAGACATGGTGTTACGAGATGAAACTTTATTTTTTATTTTAGGAAGGATATTCTAGTAAATCTTCAACCCCTCCCAAGTCCTATAAATGGTTATTAAGGTCGTTTATATCGATTAGAGAGTTTTAAACCCACTATTTTTTCTAAGTCTAAAGCGTATTCTTGAGAGAGAAAGAAGCAAGGTTTTGAAGGTTCAGGAATTGAAAGTCAAATCCTTGAAGAAGATTAGCACATTTTTCATCTCAGGTATGTAAGGCTAAACTTAAAGCATGAGATTGTTCTCCCATGTATCTCATAGATGGTTTTAGATGAGAATTGAAAGTTCTTGAGTCTATACACTTGTTTTCTTGAAGTATTATCTTGAATTAATTCTTGATTTAAGTTTTTACAATATTAATGAGTTTCATGTATATAATCTTCTTGAAGTTGAGTAATTGTTTGGATATATGTTTACGTTTTCATTCACATGAACCCTAATTAAAGACTATGATTGTTTTTATGCTTTATTTTGAAAACTGAGACTTGATACTCATATGAAGCATATTAAATACTGATGATTTTTTGTAGCATATGTTTTTGAGTTTTCATAAATATGACTTTTGAGCATGAACAGTAATTTGAGAGAGAGTTTTGATAGTATACAGAGATTATTTTGAAGCATGAGTATTATCTTTTTATTTGGAAACAATTGATATTCTAATGAGTTTAATGGGATTAAGCATTGAGTCTAAATGATATTTTGAGAACATAATAATGACAATGTAAATATATTTTTCATAATAGTTTCATTGATAGATGATGAAGATAGATGACATGAGTTTAAAGAAGATAGATTTGATAGATAATAGTGCATGTTTTAGTCTTGGGAGCATTACTGAACACTGAGTTGAGTGAGGAGTGTCACCCTAGAACTGCGTGTGTTAACGTAGGATAGTCGTGCAGCATTTCTGGTGACTCTTGTCCCAATAGTTGGACAATTCTCATTGGATCTAAGTGAGAGAGAGATAGACAGACTACGTCCTTTACCATGGCAAGTTTAGGACTGGTGTGGTAACGATGCCTATTCGTTGTGCCCCACCTAACTTAAAGGTGGCACGACAGGACAGATGTCGATTAAGAGAAACTCTCAAACAACATTGATAGAGTATGAGATTTCTAATAGAATCATTCTTTCTTTTCAAATGTATATTCGAAAGAGCATGATTTACTGTAAACTTGCATATTTTACTGAATTGAGATGAGTTGAGTCTTTTGAGTTGAGTTGATATTATTTCCATACTATTCTACCTGTTTCAATTTCATTCAGCTATTTTACATACCAGTACATTCCAGTACTGATGTTCCCCTTTGGGACTGCATCATTTCATGATGTAGATATAGGGGATCGAGATCATCAACAGATGCTTCATTGAGGATCATTGGATGTTCAGCGGATTGGTGAGCCTCCCTTACTTCAGAGGAATCCTATATTATTTTCATCTTGCTTTAGAGTTAGTTATTGATTAGCTTTTATTTTGATTGAGATAGCCATAGGTCTGTCATTGGCACCACCAAATAGTGATAGAGGTTTCGTAAACTAGAGTCAGATTGTTGATTGATAAAATAATGAGCTAGTTTCTTTTCTACTAGCCTTTATTATAATATTTTTTTTGAGATTTGAGCAGATGAGCCTATTTACTTCCTTCATGTTCTTCCGCTGATTAGTAGAATATATGAATGAATGAATGTGATGAGACCGAGTGGTTCGCTTGGGGACTAGCAATAGTCTCTTAGTGCCGGTTACGTCTAGAGTACCCTCCCGGGGCATGGTAGTATTATCTATAAGTATCTAATAATCAACTTTTATGCTAAACTTCTTACTATCACATTTCTTTGAAATCAATTCAACTAACAATGTATACAAGCAAATATTTCATATGACAAATATTCATGAATCAAAATCGTGGTAATTTTGTGTATAAGAGTGAAAACACGTGTATAATTGAACTTTCACTCTTAAATATGGTAAAATATACACATAATATATTATCCTTGGATGTTTTTCTTAATCTATGTACACAGCTTCACAGATTTAATAAATATGGAATAAAAGGAAGCACCAAATTACTATACAGTTAGACAACATATAATTATTTTAAATTATAGAGTGATTAATATATATGGAAGAAAGTTTGTATAATTAGATAATATTCTCTAAAATGATTATAGATTTCTCTTTCTTAATTACGAAGATTAGCCACAATATTTTGTGATAGGATGATTTAGTTAAAATTCTTCTTCAAGCTCAAAATTAATAAAATCTTGACATTTTAAATAAATTTTTCAAAGCTTAAATATATATATTAATTTTTTTAAAGCATCTTTTTAATGAATTTTTAACACTATCTCTAACTTTTAGAAAAACTTGTGGTGAAGCTAATTTCCAACTGGTAGAATCTCATGTCAAAGATTACATTCTTTTATATTATCGCTTCAGATCTTGAGGTAATAGTAAATGATTACATTCTTTTTAATTTTAGATATTACATATTACCACGCATATATATGTATATTGTAAAAATCAAAATATAATTTTAAAATGAAATATTATTGTGCTTATACATGGTCAAAATCGAAATACATAAATAAATAAATTATTATGTATACATTTGACAGAAGGTACACTTCTTATTATATGTAGATATCTAAGAATCAACTTAATTTACTTCAATTTAGATCATAATAATTCAATTTATACTTAAAAAATATGTCTACTAAAATTGATTATATTCGTGATATATCAAGTACAAAAATTCAGTGAAATTTGAAGGTTTGCATAGTGTGATTATGACAGACTTCAGAATATGAAAATCCCAATAACCTATTGTCGTTAGAGATTCTCTTGCAGGATGAGAAGGTACATAGACTCCATGTATGTTTTGCTATATTGTTTCTGCCAATAATTCTATCATAATATCAACTACAAATTATTTATTTTTATGGATATCGTATTCAAGCATGTTGGAAGGAACATTATCACCAAGTTCAAATCGAAACTTCAGGAATTGAGATTATATTACATGAAAAGTTGTGTTGTTGGACCAAATAAATCTAAGTTCAAAACCAATGACCATAAATTGAAATTAATGTTTACTCATAGAGTTATCATACAAAAAGCAAATGATCCATGTTTTGATATGACCATTTTCAAATTTTGACCATTTGAACACTTGATAAATCAAGTTGATATTGATAAATTATTTGGTAATTATGTAACACCCTTGTAAAATGATGAAAATATCCCTAGAATTGACCTTACGCGTAACGTGTCTTCCCTTGCTCTATTTGCAAATCCGGTCTCGGATTTGCAACCAGTGCGAAAAATCGAGTAGGAAAATGGTCTCGACTCGATAAAAACTCTAAAAAACGTGAATTATTTTTCCAAAAAATTCAAAAACAGTGAGATTTCTGCGTCCACTCCGCGACGTAGGGAGAACGTGGAGCCATACTTGGTCGTTTTCAAAAGTTCGACGAAAAGTGAAAATTTGAAAAAAAAAAGTTGAAATTAACACTAGTGCACGTGTAATTCCGAGGCAGTTTTGTTCTTTTAATGGAAAAGGGTATTTCTGATCTTTTCCACACCCCATATCCTAAACTAAGTCAGTTTTAAGTCGATTAAAGTTCCAAAAATGTATTTCTTCTTCATATTCATACATCAAAAGCAAGAAACCCTTTCTAGAACTTCAAGCATAGAATTCAAGAACATTAGGGCATTTAAGATTATTCTTTCGATCTTCCAAGAAGTCATTCCAAGGTATGTAAGGTCAGCCAAAAGTAATTATTTTGCTAACGTTTTAGAAATTGAAACTAGTTTTCACCCATGAGTCTTCAAGTCTAAATTGAGACTAAGTTTCCCATAAACCTTGTGAGTGTATTAATTTTCATGACAAATTCCATAGACTCTTGATGAATATTGTTATCTTTGGTCTCTATATCATCCATTTTAAAGAATTGTTATCAAGTTAATGTTCATTCTTTAACAAGAACTATTATTATTGAGTTTCTTGAAAAGTCTTGATATTATCTCAGGAAAAGAAAAGATTAGTTTGAAACAAGTTAAAGAATGCTTTTTTTGAACCATTCTTGTATTTTAGCTGAGTATATACTATGTTAAAGAATGATTTTTTTGAAGGTTTCTTAGTACTTTAGTTTAGAAATCTAGTATGTTTGAAAGTACATGAAAGATACTAGTTGAGCAATGTTAAAGATTTCAGTTGAGAAAGCTAAGTAGTAAGCTGGGCTAAGCCCCCAAGAAAATCAGATTTCAAGAATTTATGATCTATTAAGTATGAGCTATATAAAGTATTTTGGTAGTAGTATTGAGCATTGATATGGATGAGAGTAGAATAAATTATGCAAACTCATAAACTATGTAGATAGCATAGCATAAGATTGTACTACTGTACCTTCCTCATTAGCCACTGAGATAGCCCAGTTTTGGGATGGATCCACTTCCCTAGTTCTTCGTCCCTGTCACGACTCCAACCCCGGAGTTGTGACTTATGCCGATTAAGCACTTGACTCACACCAAAATCCCATCCTAAGCTTACAAGATTCTACCAAAATTTCGGCAGAGCTTCCTCTGTTTCTATACCCTATCCACACCTGCAGCAGCTACCAGAAAACACAGAAATGCGCATATACACATACACATAAACATATACAGCTAATGCGGGCCGACAAGATCACCGCTGCGGTCCTGCCGCCTAAGAAAGTGTCATATATACACGATCACACCACACTCTATCCTGACTACACCCACACGTGCCCACTGGCCTCTACATAACA
>JAOTQR010000007.1:6283006-6302039 GCA_025774065.1 Solanum ossicruentum | reverse complement strand
CAAATGTTCAACATAAAGAGATAACGAAAGCAAGAGTAGCATAGCTAGTGTCCCCGAACTTGAGGACTCATCAAAAACTTATCTTCAAGATGCCAAAACTAGCCACGTGGAGGATGATCGTGAGGAGCTCCGATTTCGACATGTTAACATCATGTAGGTATAAAGTATGTATCAGTACGTTTGAATGTACTAAGTATATACAATGCAATGCAACAAGACATAAGCCAATATAGTCAAAATGCATATTAATAGGCAATGGATAAGTATAATATCAATATGGCATGCATGATCAACATGCTTGTAAAACATATAGCTAACATGTGTAGTAAGAGACCATCATATAGATCAAGCAAGCTATTAGTTGGAATCCAAGGCATGTCACCCCCTTGGAAGGTGATTGAGGTATCTACCCCTCAACATGGTAGATGGGCATAACACCTCCCATCAAATTGGTCAACGTATATACCTTTCAACGTGGTAGATGGGAATAGCAACCCCCATTAAAGTGGCCAAGGTATACACCCCTCAACATGGTAGATGAGCATAACACCCCCATCATAGTGGTCAAGGTATATTCCCCTCAACATGGTAGATGGGCATAACACCCCCATCAAAATGGTCAAGGCATATCACCCCCTCAATAAGATGTGGTCAACTTGCAACACTATAGATATTTTTCATGAATTCAATACATACATACACTCCCTTAATCATCATATAGTCACTTGATTCATAATCCATGCAATAGATCATCAATAGCTCAAGAATCCTTGTCAAGACATTTTATCAAACACTTGGCGGGTGTGCAATACTAGTTCAAAATCATGCAATTCAATAGTGGAATAATATGAGAAACTTAATGTAAATCAACCCACCAACACCTAGTAAAACTCTCATGTAAGATACTTTGAAATCCTTCATCGAATCTCGTAATAGATCATAGTATCATAGCCCAAAACAAGCATAGTCACAATAGACAAACCATCTCATAATATAAGCTTGAAATGGGTAGGCATGTGTTTCCAATCAACATTTCATAAAACCCCAAAATCATAATCCATAATCAGTAATACCCATAAGTAATACAATTTGAAATCATGCAATTTTCATAAAAGGGAAGGTTGAACACCATGGGTGAAAAGACCCAATGGTTGAAACTCACAAAAGACCCAATGGTTGAAATCCACATACCTTAAATTTGGGGATTTCCTTGATGTAGATTTTAATGAGAACTTGAAGCTTGAATGAAGTTCTTGAGATTCGGAATTAAGCTAGGGACACTTGAATTTGGATGAAATATTTGGTTAAGTGTTAGAGAGGGTTTTAAGAGTGTTTTGAGTGATATAGAATTGCAAAATGACTAAGTATAGGTGTTTTCACGCATATCAAGGCATGGAGCCAAGACCCCAATGCCTTAGGCCGAAATAGGAAAAATAAGGAAGTCAACATCGCTTCGCGACGGGTCAGCATCGTGGAGCTAATGCGAATGCACACTGGAAATTGCAAGATTAGCGAAATGAAATTTCGCTACGGGTCCTCTAAAATCGGGGTTATACCCATGTCCCACTCAATTTTGCCCCTTGATCAAGAATATGAAGTCGTATTTTCGATATCACGCACAGATTTTGAGATATATAGAAATTACAATATGGACATTTTTGAGGCGCCTTTCCGGGGTGTTTCAACAACAATGAGGTATCATGTTTTAACATTGACAAAGGAGAGACAGTAGGTGAAACTTCATCAAAGATGTCTCCCATGGGTAAAGAAGAAGTAATAGGCGAAACTTCATCAAAAATGTCTCCTTTATCTTCTGAGACGCCTGTAGAACCCTCTTCTCAAGAAGCACATACATGTGATACAAAAATCACATTTACAGAGGATGATGTCCTATTCGGTAAAAAGTTACATAATCATCCTTTGTACATAGTGGGTCATGTGCTAGAGAAGAGGATAAATAGAATCTTGATTGATGAAGGATCTGGAGTTAATATTCTGCCCATCCATACATTGAAAGAACTGGGCATCACGACTGAGAAATTTAGTGAAAGTCGTCTGTTAATACAAGGATTCAACCAAGGGGGCAAGAGGTCTATAGGCTCCATCAAGTTAGAAATCCATATTGGAGATTTGCGATCTAGTGCATGGATGCATGTGATCGATGCAAAGACTTCATACAATATATTGCTTGGTAGACCTTGGGTACATGAGAATAAAATTGTCTCATCCTCTTACTATCAATGTGTGAAGTATCTTCAAGATGGAATAGAAAGGAAAATAGTTGGTGATGATAATCCTTTTATTGAAGCTGAGTCACACTTTGTTGATACATATTGTTACCAAACTCTTTTTTCCCAAACATTGTTCCTAATAATAACTTCAAAAATATCAATATTCCTACCAAAATGTATAAAAGTAAAGCGCGCGCGCGCGCGCGCACACACACACACACATTGGTTTTACCAATTCTATCAATATTATTAGCAAAGAAAATATTAAAGTTAAATGTTTGTCATTAAGTATTCACCAAAGAACTAAAAAATATACATTACCAATTAAATATTGAGATCAAACTTGGCTAACAAATTTGTCAAATTCTTACAAATATATATATCAACATATATTTCATTATCAACAAACAATATTACCAGATTAAATACCAACATTGCTATCATAAGAAGCATTAAATGAACTAAAGACAAAATAAGAGAAGTTATGTGATTGATTTTGCTTTGGTATCCGCTGCTCATTCCACCTAATTAGTTACTTGACTTGGTGAAAAAAATTGTTAGGTGTATGTATATGTATTTTCAACAACAATCATTACAATATTTTAATGGAAGAGAGATAAAAAGTACAATACATTAAATGTTATAGTTGGTTGCTTCCGTTTGTAGCCAGCTTTTTCCCCTTTCCCTATGAAAAAGGTCATTATCCACACATTGCATTTATTGTTATAGCAAATGTGCAGACATTTTTAACTGGTTTATTTTATTTTTGACATATTAGTCCGATTATGTACACTTTTGAAAAGAATCTATAGACATTTGGTTGTAAATATTTTTTGTGGACATAAATACGTAAAATACACTCTTAAAATGCATAGGAAAGTTTTTTTTCCCAAAAAGGATTCATCTTGTTTGTAAATGAATCAAAATGCTTGAATCCAAGTGTGTGATTGGTGAGATTCATAACAAGTAACCATCAGCATTCTCAGTTGCCTGTCTAGCGATGCTAATTGGAAAAACTAAAATGCACGCTATACTTGCACAGTTGCACCAACCAATGAATGCAACATATGTACTTAAATGTTTCAAAAGTTGAAAAATGTTTTCACAGAGTAACTGGAAAAACTAAAATGCACGCTATACTTGCACAGTTGCACCAACCAATGAATGCAACATATGTACTTAAATGTTTCAAAAGTTGAAAAATGTTTTCACAGAGTAACTTGTTTGTTCAGTACTCAAGTACTTGCATATGTATTATTTTGATGATTAACAAACTATATCAAGTACCAGGTAAGACATCAGGCTGGCACGTCATATTCAGTAATGGAAAACAGCCTGTAAAGTTGCTGTGGTTGGTGAGAAGTCTTTCTGAAATGTACTAAAGGACTAGCGGTCCTTGGGCTGTACATATAGCAGCATAAAAGACAGAAGTCCCAGGTTGTTGAAGCAAGCTTTTAAAATACCAAGTAATAGATTGAAAACAAATACTTTTTGTCTTGAAAAAGCTTTTTCTCGGCTTCTTGTGCAAGACATCAATAGACCCATATGAAGAATTAGAGAGACTAGGTTTGATATTTTGTGTTGTGAGCAAGTTTCCTCCTATAGTAAGCATCTAAATGTACTATCACTCCTAACTTATAAAGGTAAGTGATCAGTTATTTGTTAGTTTGTTCTGTGTGGAAACATACCTTGGAGAAAAGGTTGTAGTCTCTAGGTGTGTGGGTGTGTTGTTTCTTTCTAACTACTCAAGTGGTGTAGGGTAGATCGAAGCAGGGTCAGTGTTGCTCTTGACTTGTGCTAGTTGCATAAGTTGCCTTTGTTGTAAGGGAATAGTAGAGAAGTAAGGTGTTCGTTGTATTTCTTTACTTTGCTCCTAGTGGATTTGGTGTTAAATCCTGTGGTGACAGGTCATGGTTCTTCCTCCCTTGAGCAAGGAGTTTTTCCATGTAAAAAATCTCTGTGCATCTGTGTGTTGTCCTTTATTTTCTAAGATTTCTGATATTCCTCATAAAGGGACCTGATAAATATCAGGATTAGGAGCACAATAATTCAACAATTGGTATCAAAGCAGGGATCTCTATCTGGTTCACACCTTGAGATTCTTTGGGAAGATGGCTGCTCCACTAAACATGTAGGAAGGACAATCCTCTACTAGACCACCAAGGTTTAATGGAAAGTACTATGGGTGGTAGAAAGGAAGGATGCACGATTTCTTGATGGCTGAAGATAGAGAACTTTGGGATATTGTTCGAGATGACCCATATGTTCCTATGACAGAGGTGAAAGAAGGAGACACTACAAAATCCGTCCCTAAAACCAGACAACAATACTCTGAAACTGATAGAAAGAAAATAGAGAAAAACTACAAAGCCAAAAAAGCTCATTATATGTGGTATAGGCACGGAGGAGTATAACAGAATATTAGCATGTGAGTCTGCCAAAGAAATCTAGGATTGTCTGAAAAATGCCCATGAAGGAACTGAACTGGTGATTGAATCTAAGGTGGATATGCTGACATCACAGTATGAGGACTTCATAATGCATGAAGGAGAAACTATACAGGAGATAGAGACCAGGGTTCTCAGCTATAACAAATGAGCGCAAGTGTCTGGAAGAACCCATTAGCCAAAGCAAGTAAGTATGCAAGATCCTACGAGTTCTTCCCAAGTCTTGGGAGAGCAAAGTAGATGTAATTACTGAATCAAAGGACCTGAAGACCTTAAGAATGGATGTACTCGTTGACATACTTTGTACTCATGAGCTGAATAAAAAACAAGATTCAGCTAAAAGACAAGGAAAGAAAGAAAAATCACTAGTACTGAAGACTGCTCAAAGTGATGAGGAGATTGATCGTGTGGATATGACATATCTCACCAAGAGATTCAAAAAATTTGCCAGGCAAAGTCATGGCCTAGCAAAGCAAGGAAAAGCAGGGAGATCATATGGGAGCAACGATCTATGTCATGGTTGTGGTAAACCAGGATGCTTCATCAGAGAATGTCCTTATGGGAAAAATGATCACAAAGAAGGACAACGAGCTGGGAAGGACAGAAGGAAGGAACAGGTACTTGACAAATACAAAGAAGAAGGCAGCTGGAGATCAGATAATGATAAAGGCACTAGGAGTCTGGGAAAACTCTTCCAGTGACTCTGAAGAGGAAGAGCAACCTGAAGACTCATCCATGCTAGCAGTAAGAGATGATGATGAAGTCTATGATGGCTTCTTTACCTTTATGGCAAAGTTAGATGGTGAATAAGAGGATGATGATGAGATAACTTTGCTAGATCTCAAAGAAAATTTGGATCTCTACTCTACCGGGAAGTTGAAGTAATTGGCTTGTGTTCTCATTGACTCTATTTATGAATTGACAACTGAAAAGGATTTGCTGAGCAATAGTGTTGATGTGTCGTAGGATGAGAAGATGGTGCTGACAACTAAAGTATCTGATCTTGAGGACAAGGTTGTAACTCTTGAAACTGAGAAAGGGAAGCTGCTAAAACTTATGGAAGCTGAAGGCAAGTCTGATGAAAACCTGAAAAGAAAGATTAGTGAAAGTGGATCTATTTTGGAAGAAAAGGTAAAGAAGGCAAAGTTAAAGTTAATTTTAGCTCTGGAAAGGAACTCTATAATTGAGAAGGACCTGATAAAGGATAAGGAAGATTTGGACAACTCCATGAAGTAGACTGCTTCATCCAAACTTCTGGGTGAAATGTCTTGCAATTGGAGCTCTGAAAAGAGGGGTCTAGGTTATGTCAACAAGACTGACCCTCCCTACAATTCATACAACAAGTATGTATCTGCTGAAGACAAATGTTCTGTGTGTGCACAGCGGTAAAAAGGGCCATTTGAAAGGAAAGTGTGAAGTTCTAAGGAGAACTTTAAACAATCATAAGTCATCTCACCCCGTGAAGGAAGAGGTGAAAAGGAGATCAGGTCCTAAGCCCATGAAAAGGACTAGATCTCTACCTCCATCGACCAAAAGGTTTGTAATTAGGCCCTTGTCTGCCTATTGGGAGTTCAGATTGAAATGGGGTCCCAGAACTGAATTCTGATTTTCTACAAACATAGTCCAAAGGAGGCATCCAATGCTGATACAAAAAAGGTGAATGATTCAAGTTCTTAGCTGAAAGGACTTAAAACCTCCTAGATCTGATGTTGTATGAATGGTTGATGTATCTTGGCAGTATTCATGAGGATCAAAACCATGAATATGTGAATGTTGTTGTTGGTTTGCACTATGGTTGAGGGCTCAAGTATAACTGGCAAAGAGGTTCTCAAAAGCTATATTAACACAGTGTCTGGGATGCAACAGGGACTATGATCACAAGCATAATGTACTGACATATTTGACGAACCTGGCTTAAGCAACTCAGAATGCAACAAATGGAGAAACAAATCATGAGGAATCAAGCCTTTTGTGGCTAAAGAGGTATTAAACAGGTATCTGAAATACTATTCACAATCTCAAAATATTAGTATGATTTTTTTTGCAGGACGGTAAATTGACAATGACATAATATTAAAGGAAGAAAGAGTTGAAAAGAGTCACCTAGGGACCAGGTACATTACAAGGTATGTTTTTGGTCCAAAATCTCTCACCTCATCAATGTGATGTCCTGGACCTGTCTTTCCGATTCAGCTTTTTCTCTAAATCGCAATCATCTCATTCCAGTCCCTAAAGAGTCACAACCAATCATGGACCGGAGGCTTATCTTTTCTTCCTTTTTAAGATGTTCAAACCTCAAACCCTTCGTCTATCATCAAATTAGAAACCCTCCTATTTGCGTTTTCCCATTCTCTCCCCCTCCTTTATCCTCTTGCTTTTTCTCACCGATTCCAAGCCCTAAATTACTATTTTCACCATGGCTGAAAGCCCAGAATACTCTATCTCACAGGCCACTATTGAACGATACACCAGTACCTCTCCAAACATCAATACTCTACCTTTGACACCGGTTCATAAGTTTGCAAAACCTGCAGACAACCTTCCTTTTGTTCTTAAACCCTGCCCTTCTTCTCCCTCTGCAACTCCTTCAATCATGGCCACACCAACAGAGTCTGAAATCCCAAGTCTTCCACTCAGTAAAAATCCTATCGAACCCTCCCACAGTACTACCGAAGATCAAGGAAACACTTCTCCACTTGGTCACACCTCCTCTTCTTAGTCAGAAAAACACTTTGAAGGAGAAATTGCTGAAGAACAGGGCGCCGATTCCAATATTCTGGCTGAAGGACTAGAGTGGGTGGCCAGAAATCTTCTGGAACTGAGAGATGGGTATCATAGTATCAGGGATGAACCAACTTCCCCTGATCTAACTTTAGCTCTTGGGAAGCCAGTGTATGATGAGACTCCAGTAAGTGAACAACAACAGGTGAATATTGCCATGTCACAAGTAAAGGCACAAGGTGATGATGAGGAGGAGGACAACAGACCACTGTCCTAGAGAATCAAGAGACCTATCATTCACTTTGATCCTGTCTCCACCAGGGACCAGGACAAACAAGACAGAGGCAAAGGAAAAACTGATGAAGGGAAGAGCGGATTAGTGGTTCGTAGTTAGTTCGTAGTTATACCACTAGGGGTGCAGAAAAGAAATTGTTGGGTGAAGTATGAGAGCCAGTAAACAAAAACATATTTCAAAGAAGACATTAAGAAATACCACAGTTGTAGAGCCTGACATACCTGAGGACCAGGTTGTAAATATTGGAGAAGATGAGCAAATCGACTGGACAAACTCGGAAGAAGAAGAAATTGAAAAGAGTCTGGACTCCAAGACTCAGAAGAAAATCGTCACCAAGGGATAAGGGCGTGAATCTGCTTCCTCTAAGGGACCATATTCACACACAAAAAGAAGAAGAACTGAAAAAACTCTTACCAAGGACCAACGAATGAAGTTGTTACAAGCCCAAAAGGTGTTAAATGGTAAGAGTATTTGAGCCTGCAGCAAAGGACAGTTCGGGCATGAGAGAGCTAGTAGATGCAGTAGAGGTTCAGGGCTAGAGTCACTTGTTTGAGTTGCCTGTTCCTTATCTACATGAGAAGGAAGTGAAGGAGTTCTACATCAATCTGGAAATACAATTGGATGGTGGCTTCAAAACAAAGGTGAAAAATGTTTCTTTTAGGATACCTAAGGAGTTGCTGGGGGAAATTCTGCAAGTCAAGACTGAGGGGATAAAGACAGTGACTGACAAATCCCCTTCTAAGGAATTCTTGGTAACAACTGGAAAAATGAGAAATCTCACCTCTTCAACTGTGTCCAAGAAGCTTCTTAAAGGTCAGTATCAACTGTATTTTCAATTCATAAACAAGGTACTTCTTCCCAGGTCTGAAAAGAGAACAATCACAACCATGGCGGATCTGTACCTGATGGAGAAGCTGAGTACCATAGTCAAAATAAATCTACCTGTTATTATATTAGTGCACATGACCAAGGTTTATGACATGACTGAAGGGAACATGGACTTGCATATGGATATTTGCTCAACTAGGTGTTTGAGCATCATGGAATCGAATTGAGTAGGGGCATAATGGGGACAATGAAACAGTCATTCTCGTTTATTACCCTTTTTGAGTATGAGATCGAAGTGCAGAAGGCAAGCACCAAAAGATCTCCCATGTCTGATCTAGTAGAACAGAATGAGGCGTTAAAAGCTCGGCAAAGGAGTTGACTGAGGACTTGGCCATCAAACATGCTGAAATAGAAATAATGCAAGCTGAACTGGCCAAGGAACCCAGAGAAGGGCCTAGTATTGTTGAGGTGACAGAGCTAAGGGAAGTAAATACCCAATTGACCAGGGAAGTGAAGTCCCTCACCTAGCAACTTCTAGAAACTCATAGAGATCACAGTACAAGCATAGCAAAACTGATTGAGTCTCTAGCTACCAAGCCTTCTCGTTCCTAAGTTTCTTTACCTATGTATGTTCCTCTTTGTTCCTTACAGTCCCCACTCTTGTTCCCTCCCCTTCCTGTAATAACTGTAGCTCTTACAATCTTGTTCTTGTGTAGTATCTTTTCGCCTAGTCCAGTCCAGGGCATTTAACTGTTATTTTTGAGGAGATGGTTATGAATGAATTATGCCATGGCATGGACCTGGTCGCTTTTGTGTATCTCCAATCTGAACTCCATTTCCTTCTATTATGATCTCGTTTAAACTCTGTTGTGTTCAACTCCAAATATTTTTGGATTGTGATTTTATTTTGGTTTACTGTTTTTCCTTTTGATGATGCCAAAAGCGAAAACTCAGGCAAGTAAAATGAAAGAGGATCATATACTCAAGGAGGAACATGTACTCCAGTAGGTATAGTTTATCATCATCAAAAAGGGAGAAATACCGATTATTATGATTATGTAGTGTAGTGTGATTATGTAGTGCGATTTGCGATTGCATCTTGTTGTAGTGTGATATGTTGTATCCTGTTGTCCTCAGGAAGGCATAGTTTCGAGGAAACTCAGGTAAGTAAAAATGAAAGAGGATCATATACTCAGGGGGAACATGTACTCCGGTAGGTATAGTTTGTCATCATCAAAAAGGGGGAAATTGTTAAGTACTCAAGTATCTGCATATATATTATTTTGATGATTAACAAACTATATCAAATACAAGGTAAGACATCAGGCTGGCGTGTCATATTCAGTAATGGAAAACAGTCTGTAAAGTTGTTGTGGTTGGTGAAAAGTCTTTCTGAAATATACTAAAGGACCAACGGTCCTTAGGCTATACATATAGCAGTATAAAAGACAAGAGTCCCAGGTTGTTGAAGCAAGCTTTTAAAATACCAAGTAATAGATTGAAAATAGATATTTTTTGTCTTGAAAAAGCTTCTTCTCGGCTTCTTGTGCAAGACATCAGCAGACCCATATGAAGAATCAGAGAGACTAGGTTTAGTGTTTTGTGTTGTTAGCAAGTTTCCTCCTGTAGTAAGCATCTAAATGTACTATCACTCCTAACTTATAAAGGTAAGTGATCAGTTATTTGTTAGTGTGTTCTGTGTATGGAAACATACCTTGGAGATAGGGTTGTAGTCTCTAGGTGCGTGGGTGTGTTGTTTCTTTCTAACTACTCAAGTGGTGTAGGGTAGATCGAAGCAGGGTCAGTGTTGCTCTTGAGTTGTGCTAGTTGCATAAGTTGCCTTTGTTGTAAGGGGATAGTAGAGAGTAAAGTGTGTGTTGTATTTCTTTACTATGCTCCTAGTGGATTTGGTGTTAAATCCTGTGGTGAAAGGTCGTGGTTGTTCCTCCCTTGAGCAAGGAGTTTTTCCACGTAAAAAATCTCTATGCATCTGTGTGTTGACCTTTATTTCCTAAGATTTCTGATATTCCTCATAAAGGGACCTGATAAAGTATCAGGATTAGGAGCACAATAATTCAACATTGTTCAAAGTCCCTCCAACTCTGAATTCTCCTGGGACCTTTTTGGTGTTCCTTCTAATGATCTTTTAAAGGGTATACCATTTTCTAATTAAATTTTTGAATGGGAGAAAACACTTAGTCAATTGCTTTAAATAAGAATAAAAGATCAACTTGTTCTTTAAACACTTGTCAACTTTTATATCTTGCCTACGGAATAAAAGTGGCAAATAGTTGTTGTTTCTCTTTAATGCACCTTTGGCAAAAACACTGGCACACAGAAGACTATTTAACCGACTACCATAAGATAATCAAATCAGAAACTCATCAACCGTGTCAGAAATCAATAGAGGATGTTGGGAGAGATCTCTTACGTCTGATCATAAAAAGAAGTTTTGATTTGAACTTGGAATCATCTATGCTTCCCAATCGTTTAACACCAGCTTCCCATCTGTCCATGTCCTCTTTCACTTCCCATATTTTGCTTTCTGTTTCCCAGTCCCATACTCTCTTGATGGTCGAGAATACACCACCGTCGCAATTTGTTGAATGCTAAGTGATAATTCAACAGAAACAAGACAAAGTAAATTAGAAGCTAGTTAGTGAAAATTTTATTTGGAGTTGTCAATGCTGGATAAATATTAGTAATTCCTAAGCCAGTTACCACATTTCATAAGTTTTAGATGTTAAATGTTTTTCTTAGGATGCATAAAAGAGTAAAAATGATCATGATAATAATCTATGTAACATGGAAAATGATCTTCAACTGAGGAATGACAGGAAAAGGAGCTGACCAAGTATGATCTTGTTGTATGATTTGACAAAGATGATTCATCTCATTGACATTCATACAAGGAAAATCCACCGGTTCAAAATTTAAACGAAACTGAAAAAAGGTTCTTTTGATAGGTCAAAAAAAGTAATAAGTAATCTGTATTTACCTCTTGAGAGAAAGAAGATATAACCAAGAACCCATCTGAATGATCTGCGCTTCCAGAATTAAATCTGAGATGTTGTTTTACAGCAATGCTTGCCATCTCTACATCAAGAAATCCAAATTCCACCATCCTTTTCAGAACTCTAGCTTGGAAGGTCTTTCCTCTGAGGATATCACATCAAGGTTTATATTTCCAGACAAGCAATAGAATGCAGAAGTACCGCATAAGCACTCAGGACCAGAAGAAGCTATGTCCAACAGGGAAAAAGTAAGTTACAAGTTTCTATGAGCTACAACCTGCTAGGGTCCCTGAATGGTGACCGGAGCTCTGGCGCTGGTATCATTGCTGCAAGCATCGCACATTCTCCCAAGCTAAGAAGGGATATGTGCTTTCCGAAATACAATTTGGATGCTGATTGAACACCACAAATACCATGTCCCCAATATATCTGTTTTGCCTTGGTCTTTGTTAGAATTCACACATAACAAGAGGAAAACCAAATAGATCACAGGGACATGTCATGGAGGGACGAACATGAAATACATATCCATCTGACAGTATAGTTGAAATCATTTAGTTGATGCTTTTTAACCAAGAAAGGACAATTTGCATATCTCAGTTTTATCTCCATCCCTGATACCACAACTGGAACATAAACAAATTGATCTAATGAAAAACTAAATTAATATGAAGAAAAAGTCAAAGGCGAAATGCTATTATTTTTCAGACGCTGAAGTAATTTGTGAATGAAGTTATGATAGCAACAATAACGATGTACTTGACCTTACACAAATAAGCACTTAAGATTTCCATTTTTGAGATTGTTCCCTCTAGTGCTAAAGCCAGAATCATCTCAACAATTTTCCGCAAGAATGTGTGTTCATTCTTCAAGAATGAGATCTTGACAAGCTGCCAAGGATAAGTAGATTATGATGAATACAGAAATACACGTCTTGAAAAAGAGTCTAACAACGCATGCAAAAAGCCAAACACCTGCCCCTCCAATTAATAGAACCAATTCACAGGTAAATGGTGAGAATAAAGAACATTTTACCGTGGTAGACTATCATTTTTTAAGCAGAGATGCAGAAAATTAAGATTGACGCACAAGTATCAGGAATAACGACGTGAGAAGCAAACAGAGAATCAGTTTACACCAAAATGAAACTTCCAATTATTTCTCAAGATTCGTCATCAGACTGGTGCTTGTATTAATTTTAGCCTGTATCTAATACCAAAGAGGAAACTACAGTTTGGAAAAGAACGAATAGAAATGGAAGTTCCTATGACTTGTATTCAGATAATGGAGGCATCTTGAAGAAATTGAACAAGTAGAAAAGAGAAAAAGGAAGAACAAAAAGAAAAAGGAATTCCAGTGGTACGGATGTATTTGCCACATAGATGAAACTTTAGTAATGGGACAAACATGATCTCAACAAACTGAACTTAAATTCTGAATTCCTGACTAATAAAAAAGGATGAAGTTGTAAAAAGAAAAGCTGGCAGTCACCTGAACTTTGAGAAGGCATTACAATTGGCTAGATCTTTTTTGGAAACAAAAAGGAAGGAAAAAAGAAAAACATTAACTAGATCTTTAGATTAGAATTTCAAAAAGATGATGTCACATATTACTTCATGAGCATAAGAAATCATGTTAAATTAGGGATGCTGTAAAAATCATTTTTGATTTCTTTGGTTAGTATAGTTGAATCTCTTGCAAGTGCTCCAGTTGAGATCCAGATAGGGCCAGTTGGAAGGAGAGTACCCTTTGTGTTCAATAAAAAGGAAAAAAGGGAAATGCTCTTTGTTGAACAAAATCTAGAGTAAGCTCTTAACACTCCACTTGGTCCTCATTTAAGAGATTGGGTTATTGAATTTCCATCTGGATTGTTATAATTGTCAGGCATTTTACACATATTTATGAAGAATAATATATACTTCAGCATAAAACAAGATCTTTTCCTAATTACTGGGGTTGAAGGGTGGGCAAAGGGAATAAGGATGGTCATAGTGGAGGTTTCAGGATGAAACATACATTTCTATGCTGAACGAGGTCATAAGAAGGTGCTAGCTATTTACAATGGAAGAAATCAGAATATCATGAAGGTGAAGCTCATCTCTTGTTCCATTTACCGGACATAGACATCAAACACATTTGCTGTATCTAAACAAGATTGAACCAAGAGTTAAGAATGGAATGCACTCCCCTTTTATAAATTCAACTTTCATGTTTTTTCATGAGTGACCTAATATACATTTGGACTACAATTTTCAAATAATATGCACTCCACTTCTATATAATCAAGTAGCACCAACTAGACTATCTTGGACCAGAGATCTGTTGGGACGAAATATAAGAGAAGTAAGCATTAGAGACTCTCTGAGAGGTTGTATGAGAAGTATTTGCTTGTGGATATAACATGGCATCAATCTGGCCCCCAGCTTCTTCCATGGTTGATGCCTCTGAAAAACGTCGTCCGTAGAAGCGTAAAAAGTTTAGAGATTCTATTCTTGGTGAAGTCGGTGGTATCTCGCCCTCCAACATGCTAACAACACTAACCATAGTTGGCCTGAGAGATGGCTCCTCATGGACACAGCACAATGCTACCCGCACAAACTTCTCAATATCTCCACTGCTGACCCGCCCTTCAAGTTTTGGATCAGCAAGTTCAAGGTACCTTCCTTGCTCATGCATCTCTAATGCAAACAAAGGGAAATAAACAAGTCCCTGTGCAGATGAAGATGATGAGTGATCTCCAGTAGTACTATCATCAAGGCTGTGACTTTGTGTTCTTAAAGAACAGTTTTTCCTTCCACTTACAAGTTCAAGGAGTACCATTCCAAAGCTATATACATCAGTTTTGTCTGAGATTGCAGAACTTGTGAGCCATTCCGGAGCAAGGTAGCCACGAGTCCCCCTCATTGTTGTGAATAGACTGGACTGTTCACGATTCAGCAGCTTGGAGAGGCCAAAATCAGATATTTTTGCCTGAAAATTATCATGCAAGAGAATGTTCTCTGGCTTCACATCACAGTGGACAATCTTTTGTTCACAGCCACTGTGCAAGTATGCAAGCCCCCGGGCAGAACCAAGAGCTATCTCAACCCGTTCTTGCCATTCCAAGACAGGCGCATTACCAAAAAGAGTGTGATCAAGCGATCCACGGTTCATATATTCATAAACCAATAAGCGTTGTCTCTCTTGAGCACAGAAACCTTTCAACTTGACCAAGTTTATGTGGTGAATATTACCAATGATAGCAATCTCAGTACAAAAGTCTCTCTGCCCTTGAATGCCTAAATTTATTATCTTCTTTACTGCAACCAAAGAGTTGTCAGGGAGCACACCCTTATACACAGCACCAAAGCCTCCTGCGCCGATCTGAGTTTTGAAATTATCAGTTGCAGCCTTAAGCTGTTTGTATTCGAACCGTACAGGTAATCCTGGGATGGAGAAGGCATTCAGGTCCTCTGAAGAAGGAGAACTAGGTTGACTTTGTTTTGATTCTATCTTTCCTATTCTTTGGGGTCTAGATCTTCTCCACAAAATGAAACCCAGCGCTGTCAATAGGAAGATTCCTGTGAAAGGTAAGATCACTGTTGCAACTAAAGGGAAGTCTGCAGTTTCCTGATCGAAATTATCACTGTCCCCTATGGTTGTTGAAACTCCAACTAGGATCTTAACAAATCCAAAAAGATCATTATTTATGCTTGTCCTTGACATAATTGACCCTATTTCATCTTCAAGTTTGTAACAAGAACCAGACGAGTTTGCATAAAATATCCCCAAACATGAACAGTCTACTGAGCAAAGATTTTGACATACGGACAAGTTTACCCCATCCCTGAAGGGCTTGGTAAAATCAGTAGTAAAGTAATCCATACCAAAGCCAAGTCTTATGTATGACATGGAGGATGAATTTGACAGATTACTGTAGTTGGTGGAATTACAAGAAACTGGCAAAGCATAGGAACTGTCACTAGGCACGCAGCTGCTTGAATTATGTGATCTAAGATTGAAGTTAGCAGGACAGGAACATTTAGGATTATCTGATAACACATCGGAGGTGCATACACCAAGCCCTCCGCAAACATAAGGTACTCTACACCCATCCACTGGGCCAACAAAATCTTTTTTGATGTCAGAGCCAACAAAACTAATAATGATCAACTGACCTGAATCATCCAATTTGGCAATTCGAAAAGTGGATTGTGACAAGTTCACCATTATCACAACTACAGAACCATTTTGACCAAAAAGATACAGACCTGTTTGATTGACAGACATGTATTCCACTGCATAGTTTGAATTAGTATAAGCTCGGGTTTCCATGGACAATTTCCAGTATGTCAGACCTTGCCACTGTAACATAGCATCGGAAGCAGTCAAAGAAAGCCTGTAATGACCCTTTGACAAGTCATCACCTGCTTTTGAACTTGAAAGCATCATGCCAACACGCAACTTCTGTCCAATTACAATTGTATCTGTCGGATGATTAAAGCTTTCCCAAAGTGTTCGATTAAACTGATCAAGGAGAAGGAGATTTCCAGCCTCAGTTAGCTGCATCGCGTAAACTGCTAACTTTAATGGTGGAGTTGACCACCTAAAGCTGCCATCTTTTTCAGTAATAATAATACCATTCTTGGTCAACCTCATAATTCCTGAAGTTGTAACAAGTGCATCACCATTTGCAGACCAGATAATGGTATTGGACTCAACATGGATAAGACACAAACAGAAATTATCTTGTTCAGAAGCAGGATTGAACATAGCAGCTTTGAATGTTCCATTTCGGGAAACCAAGAAACTTCCAGCGCTATCGATAAATTGGAAATTGGAAGCGGTAAAATTGGGATAGACAAATTCTGTCAACGTAAAACCAAAGACAGGAATAACGGAGAAAGATAAAATGGAAAAGAATAAGAGGAACTCCATATGGAGTAATGATGAAAGAAGAACAAAAACAGCTTGGCTGGAAATTGTATAGATGAGGCTGGAGCTGGTCTGCTATTACTTGCTGCATTTGCTTTTTCATAGTTTCCTCTAATGCTTATAGTTGACCACATGAATTAACACCAACTTGATATTGATTGGTGACCAAGTAGAGATATACTGTCACATTAGGTGCTAGCAACAACTGAGGGCACAAAATAGGGCGTCTATGTGGGATTACCGCCTGGATCCATGGTTATTAATTGACCCACTCATGAGCCATGACCTCATAATATATTCTCTAAAGCCATTATTCAAATAAAAGGTATCGTTTACTTTAGACTTTATATTCACTTGAGGTGACACTAGCAATTTTTCAGATTAATAAACAAGAATGGTGGTTTCCCACAACTATAAAGAAATAACTCAAAGTGTGACATGTAATCATCCTTCTGACCTCAGACCACTTGTAGTATACATGGAGTTATGGTTCAATGTTTATTTTATTGAAGATAATTGTCCTGACAGCAACTGCTACCTAAATTAAGTCTTTATGAGACCCATCATACACTTGAGCACATTCTGACAGCCCATTTCTTGTCTAAAATATTCTGAGCCACTATCTCTAAATTAAGCATGTTGATAGCTACCACTAAAATGTCAAAACTGATAAAAGAGTCGGTAAATGAAAGTTTCACTGCTAAATTATTTTGTCAGCTTAGCTATCCTACCATCAATCGAAAATAAAGAAAAGCGTTCTGGCTCTCTCTTTTCTGAAAACAAGGAACTCTTGGCCTTACGCCACTCTTTTAATGTGACACAGGTTAATTGGACGCATCTTCACAGTTAAATTAAATTTATTTCAAAATATATGAGAAGTACTATAAAACCTTTTTACATTAATATAATAAAAATAAATTTTATCATATAGTTTAGATTTTTTTAAAAAAGTGTTCTGCAGTTAATGACAGGAGTTTATTAGAAAATGACACGACATCAACGCCCAAAAATGATCCGCTGTCCCTTCTAATTACTATACCCTCCCTTTCGTTTAAGCTATTATATTATATTGCTCTTTTAAAAGCTGTATATTATAAACTATAAAATTCTTCAAATAAATATGATTAAAAGAATACTCCAAAAAATTTATATAATTTGATTTTAAAAGAAATTATGACTTAAAAAAAAAATACTAACGCGATAAAGTATACCAAATATTTAAAAGGTTCATTGCGACATACCAACAAACATCCTATCTGCACACTCGTACCTGTTGGGTAATGGTGCTACCACCTCCACGAGACGATAGTGATAAAACAGCACGAGCAACCCCAACTGGGTCCACGCCGAAATGGCTAAAGAAGCGTCTATCCTCATAGGAAACGACAGCTTTGATCAAATGCTGTGGACAGCAACTCATCAATTCAGACTCAGCTTGTTTAGAGAATGCGATGAGTCGGCTCCATCTTTGAGGAAACTCAGGAAGAAGAATTGTAGAAACTATGCGAAGGGACAGAAGAGCGAATGAGAAGGTTATAAGGATGAAACCTTTGGTCACAAATGAATGGGGCTTTTCGGGAGTGTTGTAGGAACTTTGCGAGAAGCAAAGTTGGAAATGCGACGGATGTTTACCGTAAAGAGAGATTTTGGGGAATTGGATTAATGGGTTGGTTTTCTTGAATGCTCTCACAAAGTGTGCATTTGAGGTGAGTGTTTGGTGGTTGTGTTCTGCCATGACCGTCACTTGATTGGGGAAGGCCAGCGAAGTCATCTTCGGACAAAGTCTCATTTCACCAATCAACCCTTTTTATAACGCCAGAATACTCACTTGAATACAAGGCCTTAAAAATGGCACCATTTTCTTTTCGGTTCTTAGTTATTTTTATTCTTTCTGGAACAAAAAGTTCACTCAATTACATTGTTCGACTTAAATTTTGAATTTTCTCTTCAGAAGAATTCATCACTTCAAAAAATCTGGCGAAATAATTTATTTATATTATGTGCATCTGAAAGCCACACTAAATAACACATATCAAAAAACTCGATTCAATAATCAATTTTGCCCTTGAAGCAAACTATGGCCCTTGGACCATTTTTGTTTTTCTTTTTCTTTCTCAAAGAGGTCGTCTAAAACGAAAAAAATTATTTTTAAATTAGCTAGGCGACAAACAACTAAGTAAAACTAATAAAAGAAAAAAAATTCTCAATTTGAAAGTTCTCTCTTTCACACCTCCTGCATAGCTATCTTGAGATTTCATCTTCATCAAAGTTTTATATTTGCATGTAGTCAACAAAACTAAATCGAAAATCGAACTAAATCAAAGATCAAGTTAATTTGAGAAAAAAATTCAAATTGAGAATTTGATTTTAAAATATCAACTCGAGGTCAAATCAATCTAACATCCTATATATATATATATATATATATATATATGTATTTATCCTCTTAACATATTATTTTTAATTTGACTTGGAATTGTGAATGATCTAATAAATGTTATAGTTCATAAATATTAGTAGGGATAATTACCTTTTTGAGTTTCTTTTATAAAATATTTACTATTTTTAAATATATATTTTTAT
>JAOTQR010000007.1:6262823-6277386 GCA_025774065.1 Solanum ossicruentum | reverse complement strand
ACTCGTATAAACATTCCTTTTATCATCATAAAGTCATTCGAGTAATAGGTCATACAATAGATCATCAATAGTTCAAGAATCCAGAATCGGACATTTTATCAAACACTTGGCGAGTGTGTAATGCTAGTATAAAATCATGCAATTCAAGTGTGAAATCATGCAAGAAAATTTGAACTAAATCAACCAACCAACACTTAGTAATACCCTCATGCAATATACATCAAAACCCTTCATCAAATCTCAAGATAAATCATAGATTAATAGCTCAAAACATTCTTAAACAGTCACACTTTTATGAAACCCAACTTAGTTCATAGTCAAATTCATAGTAAGACCCATAAGTAAATCAACTTAGAAACATGACATTTACGTAAGAAGGAAGCTTGGGCACCATGGGTAAAAGGACCCAATGGTTGAAACCCGCATACCTTAACTTTGGAGATTTTCTTGAAGAAGATTTGAATGGAGACTTGAAGATTGAAGGAAATCCTTAGATCCGGAATGAGATTTGGCACTTGAATTTTGAGTGAAATATTTGTCTAAGTGTTTGAGAGAGTATTGGAGAATGTCTTGTATGATATGGTGTTGAAATATGGCTAAGTATATGTATTTTTAAGCATAAGAAGGCTTAGGCTCAAGACCCCAAAGTCTTGGACCGAGATTAGAAAACTGACAACAAAATACACTGCTCTGCGACAGGTCCACGTCGTGGAGCAATCCCAGACTGCTACTAGAACTGCAAAATTGACGAAATTTGTTTTTCGCTATGGGTCCTCTAAAATTCAGATTATACTCATTTCCTACTCAATTTTGCCCCCTGAACAAGAATATGAAGTCGAATTTTCGATATCATCCACGAATTTTGAGATATATGAAAATTATGATTATGGGCACTTCCTAAACACATTTTCGAACATTCTTTAGGATCGTTTCAGTTTGATTCTTACACTAAAGTTTTGAATAAGGTTAAACATGGGCATTCATAATCTCCTTAATTGCAATCCAAAAATGTTTCTAAGCATAATTTGCTTAATTATTACTGGTTTTTCTAACTTTCATTTTTGGCATAAATAATTTTCTCCGTTAACCTTTTCTTATTCTTTACATTACCGTATTTTATAAAAGTTCACAAGAAGCGTCTTTGATTATTATTACCTACAATTTATAACTAATTTACTATAATTGACATCCGACTTATGTTATTGTATATTAAATAACTTAGCAAAACTTTCTTCTTCAGGTCATTTCTGGAAATGCTTCAAGTAAAAGATGATATTAATCTGAAAAATCGTGTCGGAGATCATAAATATAGTGAGTTGATACAAAAAACACCAAAAACTAAGAGGATATCAATGTCTATAGTAAGAGTACTGATTATAACAAAGAAATTGGATCATTACAATTAAAAATATCATCTATAAAAAAGTATTACATACAATATAATCATATCACAGATCTACGCCTAATAATATAACTAATGAACTCATTTTATATGGTACATGTCTAACTAAATTATATATTTACCCTTTTCAAGTTAAACTGACATCGAATAATCAACGAATATAAACATGGCTATTCTTCAAATTGAGCATGTAACTTTTCACATTAACTTTTTTAGAAATCATTACAAACATATTTAGAATTATTTTTCTCTATATATATATTTACACAGGACACACTTACTCATAAGAGATATGTTTTAATTATGTATATCATTTTTAAAACTTATTATTAATTGAATCATAATATACGTGCGTAGCACCGCCAACTTTCATAACACAGCATAAAAAGAAAAAGAAAAGACTTCGTTGTGATTTTTAAACCTGCACAAGGTAGTTCAAAGCTGTTCTGAGTAAACACTTATTATCGAATTTTCCTTGAGGAGATCCTAAACAACAATTCCTCCATAGTATCTCAAGAAAAATAAATTAAAATCTCTACCAAAATCATTTTGTACAGATTCTGCTTTTGCCTTCATCAATTTAAGATCTGCCCCCTATAAAAACATTAGTATGTCATTTTTGACCTATCAAAATTTCTTAGCAACAAGAATGATGCCTACAAAATTTTGGAGTCGCGATTATTTTCAGTATGATACAATTAAATAATAAACTAAATGAAACAGGAAACAGAGAAAAAAAATAATTGAGTTTACTGAACTCAGTAATCTCCTCTCCTACTAGTGACAAGGTCGCCAGTGATATCCTCGACGTCTTCACATTGTTGCAGAAATTCTCTGTAAGACTCATCATAAGCAGTAGCCATTTGCAGATAATTAATTGCATCATTCTTGCGGCCAACATTGATCAACGCACTGTATAATAAATGTACCAGTTTAATCAATTGTAGAATGCGGTCTTCTTGAACTTTGCTTTCAGAATATAAACCATGTATCAAGAATTAAAATAAACCTTTACCTTGACAGTAATACTAAACCTTCATAGTAATGGGCCTTGCTCTTTGGGTCATCTGGCTCTTTCAACGTCGTTATTCGTTCCAGGTGTACAAGTCCCTCTCCCATCTTACCCTATAAAAGAAAAAGAAAGATGCAATATCACCATGTGAAACCTACTTTAAGTATATAGATACCTTGAGATATCTGCCACTGACCGAGCCCAAAAACATGGCAAGTCAAGCTCAACTCACCACAAGAAATATAGAAGAGTTACTAAGTTTTGCTGAGAGTGCAACTTAGAGAGTCATCATATTTAGAGGGCATAAACATGTCTACAATCCTCAACATAAAGATTCAAGAATTAAAAAAAAAAAAAAAGAGAGGGGGGGGGGGTAGGGGGGGGGAGGGGGGAATTGTTGACACATTGACTAATTATCCCATCACTAGGGTATAATTGGTGGGATAAAATGACTACCAAATACTTCCAACCAAATTTATAATAAAATAATCCTACATTTTATCATGGGATTATTATACCTTATACCTCATACAAAACGACTCTTTAGAGTTGATTTGCATCTCATAAAATTTTTTATATCATTACATTATTTATACTTGTAAAATCATGTTAGAAATTTATTATGAGTTTCCTTAATCATGCTTTTAATTATTTATAATTTTGAGTTATTATTTTATTTTACTATATTATAAATTAAAAATTTAAAGATCAATGGGACTCATGCCCCATGTCTCAAGGTTTGCGCCTCATCCCCTGCTAAGCAACACGTCTCGTCTCACATCACCACCTTTTAAAGCACTGCACAGTAGTTGTATTTTTATGTCAATTATCAAGCCAAATTCTCAAAATACCATTACCTGCCGTATATAGGCAACACCTGCCCATTGAGATGATAGAATCAGTAGATCTACATCCTCAATCTCCATTTGATTCTCCTTTAGCATAAGCTGAACTTGCAGAAATTGACTTTGATCAATAACAAATCATTCTGCTGGATTATAGCAGCCAAGTTCACTTAGAAAAATGAAGTTTTCTGCAGAAAAAACTGCATACTGAAAAGGTCGCAAATATAGAAAAACAGATTTTTGACTTTCCCAAATTCAGTCACCCTTTCCATGAACTGAAAATAATAATATTCAGGAAATTCTTAGTCCACGAAAGCAAATTGATATTCTTCATCAAGAAGAACAATAAACTCAAACTGAAAAGTGGGACTTCAGACTTTAACCTTAGCAATAGTACGTTCCAAGTATTCAGTAGCTTCTGGTAAGGAACCCACTTGCAACAGTGTCTGGCCAAGAATAAGCAAAGCTCGAACATTCTCGGGATCCTTGGCAATAGCAAGTCTGTAACACATATATTAAAAAGTGGATGCTACAGAGAAGAAAGAATAGAAATGAGGTAGTGGGGATTGCTTTTATCAACGGAGAGAACTACCGTAGGAAGGACACAGCTTCATCTTTACGTCCTCCAGCTAAGAGTTTGATCGAAAGCTGATGAGGTTTCAACAAATAAAGATTTAGAAAGCAGCAAGAAAAATTCAACATATCAAGTCTCAAAATCAGGAAACGAGTAGTTACTAACATTAACGAATTCATGAGGTGATAGATTCTGGACAGATATTTTGCCCTGATTTTTTGATGGATCGATTTTGATTTCTCCAGGACTACCCAACTCTTTCTGATGCTCAGCTTCTATTTGAGGATCCTTCAGAGGTAGCCCCAGTTTCTTGCGAACATCTGGATGGCTTAGAGATAGTTGCTGTATATAAAAAGGTAAAGACTTCTAAGAAAAATAATTTTTCCAATAATATTTCCAATATTCACCAGATTCATGAAGACCTGCGAAGTGCAACCTTAAGAAGCAAAATTTTTCAACGACTGCTATTGGACAAGTAAAAATTTACAAAAGAGAACGCCAGCTATGTACAATCTGCTAAACAGACCGTGTACAGAGAGTGAAAGTGAGAAAAAGAGGAGATCATAGACATTGCCCAAGGGAAGTTTGAAGAAAATTTCTATCTTCATTATCTAGTAGGCCATCTATCATGCTCTCTTTCCATGTTAGGAGGATGAAAAAGCTCCAAACACCCTCATAGGATCATGCAAATTTGAAACTTAATGCCTTTGATGCTATAAGACCTCTTGGCATGCATAACATGAGAGGTTACAACAACTTCCTAACAATAACAAATTACTTTAGCATCTATCATATGCCCAGTCAAGCAAGAAATAAAGTTGGGATGAGGAGCCTTAGGAAGAATACTTCAGAAGAGATACCTGAACAACAGTTATGGAACTATTGGTGAACCAATAGACTAAACTCCCCTGAAAAATAGAAAAAACCACAAAAACTTCATGTCATGCACACAATCCTTTGCCAGGTATATCAAGATACAAGGTTAAGCGGAATGAGTCAGAAAGACAATGCAATTTATTTTTATTTTGCAATGCCCTCTCCAACCCAAGACCGAAAAATTTAAGAAAATCAAAGAAAAAGTTTGTGACCCATCAATTTAATATCTATTTATATGTGATCAGTCCACCACTACTACCATTCTTTCACATAAACCTCACATACAAGTAAATCAAGTTGCACCTTCCATCATTAACTTCAAAATCCACAGGGGCCTTCCTCTGCTGTCAAATTTTATATTGTACTATTGGGTTGTCTCGTCAGTGCATATGTCACTTAGCAACTCATCAACTTCCAAAGCCTCAGCTTTCACCAATTTCAATTAACCATTTGATGTGCCACTTGTTCATCACTATATCAATTACATTAATTGCATCTCTTATAACTAGTACAATCCATCTCTGAGGCTATAAAAAAAGAGAACAGCTGCAATAGAAACTAACCCTATTAAACAAAAACATTAAATCATGAAATACTACTTGCAATCTATCCAATTATAATATGGTTTTGAGTCTGTTAACTTTATAAAAGCAAGAGATAGGCCCATGGAGCTGCAAATTACAATGACAAAAATATCCTACAGTGGCATTCCAGAGCCTAAGTAGACATATTCAAGCTAGCCATGAAGCAAACCACCAAGAAAAAAAAGAATACCCCGACCATTACAATTCATAGCTCTAACATGATGAGTTGGTCAGGTACTGAAATACTCAGATACGAAGCAGAAAAACCAGTATATTTACAATGCCCTAAACCCTTTTCCCCTTCAGCGGAGAGAAGGGTTTAAAGATAAGGAGTCATAAAGAATGGACACAAAAGTCAAAAATGGGCCTTCATCAAAAACTTTCAAGAAAACAATGATTCCAGCAATCGTTGAGGCCAATAAATTAACAGGAGAAAGACAACAAGGTTCCCAGGAAACCAACATAAACAGTTCAAAGATCAAAAATCAGTTTCCTTCTTCAAGTTGACTTAAAATTGGACCACAAAGCTCAAAATAATAAAGGAAAACATGGAATGCCAAGTTCAAATTTTATTGCAAATGGACATAAAATGGACAAATCCTATAGCACATATTTCTTTGGAATCAAATGGTTGATTACCTGGGGCACATTGAATGCAAAGAATAAAATGGGTAACGTCAGGACTTCCAAGTACTTCTTGTAGTACTGTAACCAAAACAGAAAAAAAAGAAAAGAGCAAAAGTGTTAGGACTTGCATCTAAAAGTTTTGTTTTTTTTTTTTTGAGGACTTGCATCTCAAAGTTATCAACAGGAAAACAGAAAACTATTGATAACAAACCAATGACCACTAGTTTCTAGAGGGAAGTCCATAGTTTAAAGTAAGTGGGTATAAAGATGTGCACCCTGTGTGTTTAAAATTGTCCTCCATTATGTGTCGAAGGTTTACGAGCCTAAATTTGAGAGTTTTCCTATAACATCCCACACATTCAAGGACATCCGAGCAATGTAGTCAAAGGCTCGCTTAAGCCCAAAAGCGAGGCTCAAAACGTGTGGAGTGCTTCGCCTCACTTTATGTGTGCTTTAGTGTCGTCATCAAGGTTCTAAGAAAACTTTTCCTTGCCAATGAGCCTATCTGAAGAAGTGACACTAAACAATTGATATTTCACTTTATCATAATTATTTTAAATTTCTTTGGCCATATATTTTCCACTCATATTTAACATCATTACTCTTGGACTAAACATATATATTTCTATTTTTTTCTCCCTTTGCGCCTTTTTTCATTAAACCCCACACTTTATTTGCACTTTGCGCTTAAAGGCCCAACAGACCTTAGAGCTTTTTTGTGTTTTTTCGCCTTTGATAGCATTGCATCTGAGTAAAACTAAAATTTAATAAAAATATATTTTATATTTTCTACCTTAAAAAAAGTCTAAAATATTTATATAAATTTCTTTAGTCATGGAATATGTGAATATGTATTTATTTTATAAGATTTTTACTCCCTGTGTCTCATTTTATGTGGCATCCTTTCCTTTTTATTCCGTCTCAAAAAGAATGTTCCTTACTATCCTTAGAAACAATTTGACTTTGAACTCCCTTTTTACCCTTAAAAAATGATTTACAAACACATAAAATATCTAAGGATTATTTAGACCACAAAGTTTCAAAAATGTCCTTTTTTTAAACATCGTCCCAAGTCAGATAATACCACGTAAAATGGAACTGAGGGAGTATAATTTATTCATAATTTAACAAGGATATTAAATCTAGCTAAGCAGATAGATTATTGTTATATGAGGTAGCATTTGTTCAAAATGATTTTTATTATTTGTAATATACGCAAAAATAAAATGCTTCTTTATCTCTATGAGATAGTGGTAATGTCTGCGTACATTTTACCCTTCCCAGACCCCACATGTGGGTTTCCACTGGCTATGTTGTTGTTTGTAATATACGCAAAAAGTCATATGTATTTTACTATGAACCTATGCAATATTCAAGTGTATACGGAATAATATAAAAACATTTATGGGTGTTATCATCTCCACTTCCACGAAATCGATAATAAACCTTTAATTAATGTTGTGGTGTCAAAACCTTTTCTGACTTATTCCAAATCAATTTTAAACAATTAGTTCAACATCCATTTTGTTGGCTGCAAGTTACTTCACATGGAATATATATACATATGTGAACTCCACTTTGTTTCATTATTTTTTTCCAAGGCAATTTCATAGTTGATGCATAACATCATTTTATTGTATCTTCAGATTCTTGCCAACATATTTACATATTCGTTGAAATAAGAACTTAGTAGGAGAATATTTTGATGCTATATTTGATCATTGAAAGAAAATTGATCTACAACAAGTTATCCAATCTCAAATTCAAGGTATGTCAAGGCTATTCCTCCTTTTTTTTGGCACGACTCCTCGAGTTTTGTAAATTCCATGTCAAATGTGTTTTCAAGAGTCAATTGTTAAATGTCTCTAAATTGGTGCCAATGTTACTCTTTGCAAACCTCGTTATCTATTTACATCAATTTCATGTTAAGTTGGAGAGTACGAGGTGGTGTATACATTTGTGATTATCGGATTATGGTGATTGTCAAGTCTAGTGAATTTTGGTATAAATGTTTCAATTAGGTTACTTCTCGTTAAAATTGATGTTCTGCAGCTTCAGTTAGTTGTTGACCAAGGGAAGTATATTTATACAGGATAAGGATCCTCTCTCTCCATTTTCCCCAAGTTCCTATCTTAATGGATGACACATGGCAAAAGTTAGATTTAATGACTAAGATTTAACCAAACTATGTTAGAGATGTATTTGGTCAGTTAAATCTTAGCCATTAAATTTAACTTATGTCATGTGTCATCTATCAGGATAGGAACTTAGGGAAAATAGAGAGGAAATGAAGAGGCGCCTCCTCCATTTATACATATATTACTCATGGTGTTGCTATTTCTCATACTTATACATTTCTTGCTATTTTAGATATTATGGTGGTCTTGTTGGCCCACATAATGATTTACTTTCAGATATTATGGTGGTTTTGTCTGCCCCTATAGTGATTAACATACTTCCATTATGAATGGCTAGGTTAGCTAAAATTGTCCATGTGGTGAGATTTTCTTATTGTCTGCCTACATACATTGAGCATGGTGCAAATTTACTGATTTCGTTTTGGGTTATGGGTTGGGGTGTTTCACCTACACCACATGCATATTTATTTACTACTTGTTCTACAAGCTATGGATTCAGGTGTGTCGCCTTTACGACATCCATTGATTATGGCCTTTAGGGTTATGTCTTGCATTTCGTATTGTTGTATGGTGTGGCTTTAAACTATTATTGTCAGTTGCGTATGGGATTTCTGAGGCTTAGTATATTTGTTGGTATTGTAATGATGTACGATGAGTCAGCAGCAGGTAGATTTGGTTGCGAATTGTCAACATATCGTTCGTTGTTTCGATTCATCTATGTTGTTTCAGTTATTTTGTAGCCTTACATACTCTGTACATTATTTGGTATTGACGCCCCATTGCTTGGAGGCACTGTTTTCATGCCTACAAGTTATTATGTATACAGGGGTATTCACTACATGTGATTGAGTTTAAGCTGATAGTTGGTGTGCCCCGTTCTTCCCAAAGTTGCTGAATCTAGAGGCTTCTTTTGCTTTGTGTCGCAAACAGGTATGTCAGCGCCATATCTCGACTGCGTGTTGGCATTTTTTCATTTTAGGGGCTTGTAGATGCTTGTCAATGGGTCTTGTAGTTAGTTGTGACCTTGTTGGCCATGTTGTTAGTTGTGGTTTTCAAACTATTGCCTGAACAGCTTTGTATTGTACTTTTGAGATAATTTTGAGTTTCTCCATTGTGTTTCTTTAAATTTGGCATGGCCTTATTGGGCTGTATATGTTATTCAATTTGAATTCAATCGGTTTGCTCAGTCACGTATGGCATCAGGTGCTGGTTGCATGTCCCCGTATTTGGAGTATGACAAAAGGACTATATATTTATATATATGGTCCTTATCAGACATGCATGGCCACCAAATCCAACTAAGGCACCAAGTGCCAATCGTGACTCTCAGAATTTGGAGTGTGACAAAAGGACTATTTATGTATACTATGGTCCCAATTGAACATGCATGGTCAACAAACCCAACTATAAGTGGTTAGTTCTGCCACAGCTAGTTTGCATGCATGTCCAATGTACATAGTGATAGCGACAATAAAAAAACATATAATTTCAAAGGGGTTCACTAATAATAAAAGAAATGGTATTGAAATATCAAGATGAAAAAGGAAACTATGTTTGACAGTTTTCTTAATAGAATTTGTTTTCTTCCTATATAGTTGGCTTTCTCCACCTTCTCATAATACTCCATTCATTTCAATTTATTTGTCCGATTATTACTTAGCATGAAGCTTAATAAAGTAAAAAAGACTTTTGAATTTTATGGTTTTAAATTAAAGATACATAAAAATGTACCAAAATACCCTTTAATGTTGTGGTCTTAAACATGTTATGTGGAAGTTGGAACTAAAAAGTTGTTAAAAGAGGAAAGAGACATTCTTTTTTTAAATGGACTAAAACACAAAGAGGGACAAATCGAAACAATGCGGTAGTAGAAATGAGTACAGGGATACGTCCCCATATATCCATATGTTTGAGCATTCTCTTTTTTGTTTTTTTCTTCTTTTACTCTAGTTTGCAACTGCTCTTCTCTACCATCTTTGCTTTACTAGATTAGTTTCGTTCTTATAGTTTTCTTCTTCATGATGAGTTGTTCTTCTGCTTCTTCTTTGTTCCAGTATTCTGCATATTCTGCTTTGAGCTTCTTCATTCTACTCGCTCTTTAAGTTGCAAAAAAATTATGGTTCTTTTCTCATTTATTCTCCATTCGTTTTCTATTCTCCTAGACTTAATGTTAGGATAATGATTTTAAACTCTTTTAGGATTAAATCAAATATTAGTTGTTACAAAAGCAATTAAATTACTAAATATGAACTCAAGGCACAATAGGCTGAATCACTTCAACCAACAGCTAAGCAAATGGCCTTGGAAATGCATCTGGAAAATTAAAATACCACACAATGTGGCTTGTTTTGTATGGCTGCTAGCTAAGGTGGCATTACTGACTCAAGATAACCTGATTAGGAGAGGGAGGACACTATGTTTTAGATGCATTTTTTGTCATGAAACTGCAGAGACAGTTAACCATCTATGGTTTCATTGAAAGATCACATGCCAACTTTAGAGACTGTTCCTAAATCTCAGGCATATGCCTGGAAAAATTACTAAAGCACTTTAGAGCTGGGAGGACGCAGGTATGCAGGTGAAAAACAAAAAGTAGACGGAGAGTTGTCTCTACAAGCATGTGGTGGACCATAAAGAAGGAAAGGAACTCTGAATGTTTTGAGAATATAGAAAATACTATGCCGAAGATCAAGTTGAATTGTATTTTGAGACTATGTTTTTGGTGTAATTAATTATACTCAAATGATAATCTCTCTATATTGATGATTTCGACTCAATTTAGACATTAGTAGGATTTATACATTTGTAAATGTGGTTTCAATACAACCCATGTACGATTTTCTTTTTCACATGAAATATATACAAAGTTACCAATTTCCCAAAAAAACATATAAACTCAGTTGCAGGGATTTATGTGGACAATTAATTAACATTTGTAATTCAAATGTTTGATTGAAGTTAATTTTTTAAGGGATTGCTGAAATTACATCTAGAAATATTTAATATGAGTTTTCGGGATTAACACGTCAAGGTAAATAGATTTTGTGGCTAGTTACAATTTTTGGGTTACTTTTTATGCTAAATCTTCCAAGTGATCTTTACTTTTACATACAAGAGATCTAAGAGCAAAACATATAAGATCTTTGCATGGCCATTTTCTTCTATCAAATAGTAAAAGGTTATGTTGAGAATTTCCTCTAATATGCCATTAGGGGCCTTTGGTTACTGGATAAGGGCAAAGCTAATACATGAATAACTTGGTTATTCATGTACTAATTTTATACCATGTTTTGGTTGTAAATATAATACAAGCTATTCATGCATTAATTTCATATAATGTTTGGTTGGTATGTTTTCAAATGTTGTATAAAAGATATTTTTGTATTGATTTTATATGGTATTTTGTTGTATTTTTATAATTCTACATAACTAATAATCACAAAACTTATGAAGAAATTTATGTATAATTTTATGTAGGGTAGAAAGCGGAATAAACTACGAGGAGTTGTTTGATAGGGAACAACTTATCCCATGATTAGTTATTTAGGATTAGCTATCCTAAGATAAGTTATCCCATCACGTATATGGGATAACTTATCGCATTACTATGGTATAAATGGTGGGATAAGTTATCCCAAACATGGCAACCAAACAAGATACCAAAATTTTATTCCTGGACTATTTCTTTATCTCATGACTATTTATTTTTATCCCTCACATCAAACGACCCCTAAGGATATCAGTTATACATGGATTAAAATCGTAAATTACATATTTACTCCTATCAATTTACTTTTAAATATTTCAATTCAATATTTTAATAGTGAAAAATAATTTACCAAGACCTCCGAGAATAGATACAAGCAAGAGTAGGAAGATTAAAAACTATTCTTGGTCTCCGCAGAGATCTAGAATGAGTTGTTTTAGTTTATTCCTTAATTAGCTTAAGTCCTTTTGCTTTTCCCATCCAGTTATTAAACTTTTAAGTCCTTTTGTTTTTATTTATTTTTTCTTTTCGACCAAAACATCTGTTGGGCCTCATGGATTTTGTTACTTTTCTTAATTAAATAAAAAAGGCCCATGTGCCCATAATTAATTATTAATTAATATATATGTGTGTGCGTGTGTGAGTAATTTGTGTGAAGACAACAAGTCAATAATTCATTGATTATACTCTACATGACTAAACCTTACATAAATAATACCTGCATAAGTAATACTTGCATAATTAATACCTACATAAATAATATCTGCATAACATATAACTGATTCCTACATAACTAATACATGCATAACTTATTCCTACATAACTAATACATGTATAGCTCTAATCAATAACCAAATGGACCGTCAGTGTATAGCATACATTTTAAAATATAATGTTTATTGCAATTTTTAAGTTATCAGTACTCTACTTCTATGTAGATAATGGTATTTGTACAATTTACTTCAAAGGAACCCTTTGCTTCTCATCTCTCGCTTAAAGCCTCAAGTTTCTCTTTGCTTTTACAAAAAATGCTTTAATCTCCAAAATTTATCACTAATCAACTTGAAGCCTTAATAATTCACAAAAACAATATATATATATTAAATTGTGTGTAATAATTTTCTTGATAAAAAAATTAGTTTCTAGGTAATGATCACAAACAACTTAATCCTTTTTTGTTAGTTACAGAGAAACTATTGATGTTTATTTTTATTGTGTGACTTCCAGTACCAATTTGCTTGTGATCATAGTGCTTATTAAGTAGCTTTCCCTATATTTCTTCTTTCTTTTCTCTTTCACATTATTTTTAAATTGTCTTCAGGGGAATGTTGGATACTTACAAAATAAATTTTAAAAAATCAACAAAAACTTGCACTAAAGATGGAAAATAAAGTGACTAAATTGGGTCTATAAAATGGTGCGAACTGATTAAAGCACAGAAGGATAATAATGTGGAAACTTGAACTCCAAATCAGTGTTATCAAAGGCAAAAAACACAAAAAAGCTCTAAGGTCCATTAGCGCAAAAACAAAATAAAGAGTGGGCTTCAATGCAAAAAGATGCAAATGGAGAAAAAGTACAGATGTGTATGTGTAGTCCAAGAGTAATAATAATAAGCATGAATAACAAATATATGGACAAAGAAATTGAGAAAAAATCATGATAAAGTGAAATATCAATTGTTTATTGTCGCCTCTTCACAATTACGCTGATCAGAAATGTAATTTATAATAATTATATACAATCTCTAGTTAGGCAGGAGAATGGTGAAGGGAAGTTCCAGTTTGTATTTGGTGGACCATCTGGAGGGAAAAGAATAACAGATGCTTTGAAGTTAAGAGCAATTCAATTAAAAAAGCTAAGATGAATTGTATTTTGAACTTGCATTTTGGGTGTCAAGATTTTGTGTGGTGGAGGCTGACTCCATACTGGACTTTTTGGAAGCCTTGTGAAGTATTTAGGCCGTTTACTTTCTGTTCTAGAGTGGCCACTGGCCAGCACTACCTTTGTCCTAATGAATTGTATGTTACCATTATCAAAATACAATTTCATCTCTAGATTATATTTCACAGGATTGAGAACTTGATATACAAATGCACTTCACAAGTTCTACGATTTGGTGCTTGTACTCTGAAATTGGGAGTTCTTTTTGAGGAGGAGGATAGAATCTTTCAGATTTTCTCAAATTTGTCGGATAACTGTGGCGATAAGATAATCGACAAGTTAAAGATGTACCTCTATGAATGAAGTTCCAATAGAGATGTATTATGCAGCAAAATGGCAAAAATCACTTCTAGATCAAAGTAGGAGGACATATCACATAAATCTACTGACCTTGGCTATTAATCCCACGAATCCACTCATTTTTCGAATTGAAGATTTCTGAAAGGATACCTGGAGTAATAGAAAGAGAAATATCATCTCTATCAAAAAATATGGAGAAAAAACACGTCAAATGTCACTTGCATAAGAAACTAAACTAAGCTCACTATATACTCATGTACAGCGGCATTCTCAAAACAATCAATTTCGAGAAAGTGTGTATGGAAACTTGTTTCCCCCCTTGTATTCACTTTTCCATTTACGAGAAAAAAGTTTGTAAAAGTCATTTGGTGCGTAAGGGCAGAAGAAATGTTAGGAAAGAACTTTTAAATGTAACCCCTACACGTTTACTGAAAGAAAAAAGGTAACCCATTGATGTTTTTTATTCTTATTTGTTCATATTTTTTATTACGGGTAGATAACACTATTTGGTGTAGCTAACATCAAATCATGTTTTCAAATTTCCAAAACACGAGAGTTACTGTCCAATTAAGTGAAGTCTCCTATTTGAATCACATCACCAATAAATTTATCAACTACTTATAATCTTCTTCCCACTTTTCTCATCTATTTCTTTCACTTTCATCTTTTTGGGTGATTATCTTTCTTCCTCATTACCTTTTCCATCAATCTTGGATGGAGCCAAAGATTCACTATTTTTTGGCTTTGGGGTATGATGGAATAAAGCAAAATGGC
>JAOTQR010000007.1:6247121-6262723 GCA_025774065.1 Solanum ossicruentum | reverse complement strand
GACGCGCGTGGAGGCGCGTGGAGAAATATCCGGTGATGGAGTTTGAAGGGTTGGCCGGAAGGGGAATCCCACACTCGTCGGTGGTGAAATTTTTCCGATCGGAGGTGTGAATAGTGACATGAAGGTGAACAGTAACCTTACGGCTCTGAGACCATGTAGAGAAAAATAAAAAAAAAAGAACACAAATGATTTACGAGGTTCAGCAAGTGTTGCCTACGTCCTCGGGCTAAACTCTCTCTTTTTACTGTATTTTGAGAGGTATGGCATTAGGTCAATATATACAGGAGTTTGGGGCTCTATACAAGGCAGTTGAATATTTACAGAATATCTGATTGGCATCATATCCCCATAATTGATCTTATAATTCTTAAATCCCTATAATTAAGGATTCTAACAAAATCCCTATAATTAAGGATTCTAACAAATTCTATTTTAAAATTCTGTTTTTACCTTTAATTAAACGATTTATATTCATACAAATATCTAAGGTTTGTTTTAGACCACAAGTGTCAAAGGTCTTCCTTTATAAAAACTTTGTGTCACGTCAAACAATGCCACATAAATTGGGACAGAGGAAGTAACTAAAGCAACTTGATAAGAAAAAAGCACACCTCCCACTTTATACGACATACCTTACTTTTTAATTAGTCCCCCAAAAAATCACACATTTCTATATTTAGGAACACTTTAACTTTAAACTGTCCATTTCACCGCCACACAAATATCTATGACTTATTCTAGACCACAAGTTTCAAAATTCATTCTTTCTTTCTTTCTGCTAGAGGCGGATCACAAGAATTAATGATAAAACAGAGTGGAGTTCTGTGGGAGTTCATGGACTAGAAGGTGAGAGCCTGAGAGCCCAACATAGAGATTTGGGACAAGGATAGACTAGTCTGGGGATAGGAAATAACATGGGTAATAAAAGGAATGTTAATAAGGTAAGGTTGACTAAGGAAAGGGTGGGATGTGAGACATATTCTGAGGCAAGGGAGGGATCTTAAACTTTATTATTGTCACCAACTAGTTGACTTCCCTTGGACAGATATCAGATTTTCTAGGCCCAAAGTGAGGAGCCAAGACCAAATCAGTACTTGAGATCTTGGTGTAGGCCTTTATTAGGTCTAGACATCCTAATAGCCAATGAGGCTCCTGGATGAAGATTGAAATCAGAAGTCTGAGGTCAAATGGATTAGATGGATCAAGTTCTGCGTCACAGCTGTCACAGCTGTCAGATACTCGGTGATAATCAATAGAGAACCAGTGCAGTTTTTCACTCCTCATAATTGGATTAGACAGGGAAATCGACTCCCCCATTTTTGTTCATCCTAGCCGTGGAGGGTCTAAGCAAAATGCTGGAAAGAGGAAAGAAAAGAGACCTAGGGTGTCACGGTTGGCGCCTACTTGAGTTTCACATTTCTGTGAAATATATATATATATATATGAATGCTTGCAGGATTATAACTAGAACCACCCCTTTTCTGGATATACCTCACACAAATACTAGGACCCTCTCATCATATCTCACTTATTATATGCTGATGATATCCTTATCTTCTGTGAGGCCGAAGTCTCACAAGTTAGGTACTTGAGCCTAGATCTCCTCCTATATGAAAGGTAAAAGCATAATTTACTCAGTCAATCTAGTGACTAACATTGAGGAGCTTTCAAGAATTCTGGGTTGCAGTATTGAGTCACTTGCTACCAGTATCTAGGTCTTCCATTGGATGCAAAATTCAGAGACTCTGAGGTTTGAAAAAACTTTGGAAGAACTGAAAAGAGGTCAGCCTCCTGGAAACTTCAGCATCTGTCAATGGGTATAACGCAACAGCAGCTCTCACAAATTCCATCTGATTATATGGGACAAGATAACCAGGCCTAAGAGAAATGCAGGAGTTGGCATCAGACATCTAGCTACGCACAACAAAAGCCTTCTAATGAAATGGCGGTGGAAATAGCAATGGAGAAGCAAGTCTATGGAAAGAAGTGGTAAAGGCAAAGCATGGGGAGAAGAATTGCTGGAACACCAGATGCTAAGTTGCTCGGACTCTTTAAAAATATTGACGGGTGCGTGTTGGATACTCCAAAAATAGTGTCCGAGCAACATAGCTCAAATGCACCTTATGAAGTTGGCCCCTCAAAGTTCATTTGTAGGCTAAGCAATGTGTTCTTGACTTCTTTCTTTATACACATTTCAAACTTGGCATGGAACTAAATCAAATTATGGAAAGATAGGTGGCTCAATAACACATCATTTATAGAGGATACCCAGCTGTAGTCCAGATTGCCTTGAACACGGATTCCTCTATAGCTCAAAACAAAAGTGATAATGTCTGGGATATTCACCTGAGAAGGCTGTATAAGATTGGGAATTAGACAGCTTGCTGGAATTGCTAGCAAAACTAGAATAAGCCAGTATTGTTGAGAGCACATCAGACACCATATGCTAGGGAAATAAGCACATTTTCACAATGAAGGAATGCACCAATCAGAATAGTGCACAGAACCTGGTTATATGACCCTGGAAGCTGATTTGCAAGACCATGCTTCCTACCAAAGTCATTTGCTTCAATTAGATTGTCCTTAATGAAGCCTGTTTTACTCAGGATAACCTCAACAAGAGAAGATTTCAGCCAGCCAAAAGATGCTATCTTTATTTGAACAAACAGAGAAAATTTGCTTCGATTGGATTGTTCTTAATGAAATTTGTTCAACTCAGGACAAAATCAACCAAAAAGAACTTCAGCTGGCCAACAGATGCTACCTTTGTTTGAACAATAAAGAAATTGTCAACCAACTGGTTTTACATTGTCCAGTTGCCACTGATCTATGGAGTATGCTACGTTATTTTTGGTTTGAAGTGGCTCATGCCACAGAATATGAGAGATGCACAGATGAGTTAGAGCTTGTGGAGAGTTGATAAAACCATCATAAAGATTTGGCTAATGGTCCCTGCAGTCGTCTTTAAGGGTATATGGAACGACAAAACAGAAGATGCTATGATGCAACCTCAACTACAAACCACTCTCTCAAAGTTTTGTTTACACAACCTTCTTTGCTGGACTAAGCTAGCTACTGCAATTAGCACTGACCAGTTTTTGCTTTTCGTTAGTTCCCCTGTCTTATGACACTATTTATGATGCAAACAACTGTTTATTTTGTATTTACTTTCTTGTAACTATGCATCTTCTTGATGCCCCTTTTTTTGATAAGGTAACATTTGTATTGATTCCAAACCATGGAGGCTGTAATTCAAGCTACATCTAGGCATGGTTAGCAAAAGCATAAAATCTAGGGACTCTACAAACTGTGTTTGTGTCCCTGCATCTACTGTAACCATTCCATAACACCAAATATGCGAAAGTTGAATACAATTATGCTTTATCTTCTGGATGGAGCTGCTTATGATTTAAAAACCTCTTGAGTTCCTATCCTTCGAGATGGTCCACCATATGCATCCTGGAATCATTTTCCATTTGGGCTCTAGCCTCTAGTTCCTCTTATCCTGCTCCAACTGTTGAGTAACTCCAGTGAATTAGTGGGCATTGCCCAGCTTAATCCAATATTAGCTAGGAAGATGTCCCACAGTTGAGTGGCCACTCTGCAGTGCAAGAAAAGATGACTCTGTTTCTGCATAATCCCCACATAGAAGGCACATAGAGCGTAGGTGTATTCCCCTTTGTTGCAACCTGTCTCGAGTCAACAAGCCCTTTTTACCCCCAACCATAAAAAGCATGCTACTTCGTAGGGTATGTTTGCCTTAAATAGATGTCTCCAGGGCTTTTTCATTTGTGTGTTGTTATTGTAGTTTCTCTAATGGTATGCTGACCTAAATGAAACATCGAGGAGGATTAGTTGCACTTGCAAATGAGAGGATTGTGTATAAAACACGAAGAAGGATCACAGCTATAACTTCAAGTACACATTACTATGGTTTCAGATGGTCTCAGTAAAGGATAATATGGAAAAGTGGAGAAATTAACATTGTGGTTGAGAACATCGGGTAGTAGGCCAGGTCTTAAATTGTAAGATTATTTGCTTCCCATGGTTTATCGGGGAGACTACCATTGGCGTTAGATGCATCTTACAAGGAATATACCATATGAAACTCAATGTGAGACAACTGAGAAAAGCTAGTTTGTCCAAAAGAAATACCTACTCAAGGAAGGAATAGAAACAATCGGAAGTACCATGTATAATAATTTGAAGAACTGCTACAACTTATTATATTAAATGTGAGTTGGAAGGTAACATGGAACTGTGAATGAGAGCATGGAACATAATCCCACTGGCGGTTACGTGGAACTGAGATCACATTGTCCAGATTACTGGAACATTTCTGTTTTATGTGCACTTCTAGACCATACATGATATTGCAATACTGGATGCTCTAAGCAAATAATCATGTTTTCGTGGAAAAGCTTGTATTAGGATTTTCCCCCTTACATCAATATAGTTTACTTCATCAGGAAAAGCTATCTCAAGTGACCTTTAAAAGAATCCCCATCGCAAAGTATAACCCAAATCAAATAAAAAGAGGACGGTAATGGTTGGTTGACAACGTAATAATAATCTAATGATGACATATCTCCTAATAACTTGTTTGAATAAACGGGAATGAATATGGAGAAAATAACCGAACTAATAGTTTGGGTTAGGCATAGTTGATAGATTAAATGGTCTGCAGAGACAAAGAGGATTGTCCAAACAATAAAAATATGTTAATGATATGATTAAGATAATAACAGAGACTTTTTGAATTTGAAAACCATTTGCGATACCTCTAAAATAACAGAAAAGCTCATCGGATGTGTGCAAAATGCACGCTTTCTTTGCAAAGGAGATGTGACAAAGGGGCGAAGCAACAAGAAGAGGAGAAAAACAAGGCAAGCTAAATATTTACTCCCTCCGTTTCAAAAAGAATGAAGTGGTTTGCCTTGGCGCGGAGTTTAAGAAAATAAAGAAGACTTTTCAATCTTGTGGTCTTAAATTAAAATTATGCCAAATATACCAAAATGCCCTTTAATCTTGTGGCCTTAAACATGCCACGGGAAAAGTTGAAATTAAAGTTTTGCCAAAAAAGGAAATGGGTCATTCTTTTTGAAAACAGACCAAAAAAGGAGGTCATTCTTTTTTAAATGGAGTACTATTTATGTCGCATATATTATGCGCCTCACTTGATTGAGAATTACCATATTAGTTTCACCGCTATGTTGTCGGATCGCATGTTATATGCATCAACAATGCTTATACAGTCAGTTTATCACTAGGTGTATTAATAGAGCCTTGTAAAAGATGATGATACAAAACCAAACTGAGCAATTAAGGGGAGCAAGAAAAGACTTGTGATACCAAAAAAGAAAACCAGCCTTGCACAAGAATTGCATAAATGAAAAAGGGTGCTCTTACACAATCAAAGCCTTCATGATGATGCAGTGACATTCTTCTAATAGTCGTAATCCAAAGAAGAAAGCAGGGCACCTAAGAATGCATAAAGATCATCACCAAGAAGACAAGATTACTCGACAACATCCTTATTTTAAGAATAGAGTACCAAATTTCATGCGGAGATTTCAAAAGCTTCGGCAAATTGTGACCCAAAAGAAAAAACAACATTAATACATCTACTTTTTGGGGTGAAGTGTTCATCAAAGACTAAAATAAAGCAAGCAGACAAGGAAAAAGACAACATATTGCAGTCTAACTCCTACTCATACTAAATAGGCAAATAATGAATTCTAAACGTTGACTCTCAAATACTTTTCTTTTGCTACACATGGTTCCCAAATGAAAGTAATGATTTACTCGGTGTTCTGCCATGTTTAGTGAGAAGTAGTCAACTATCTACTGTATATGGAAAACCTTCAAAGGAAATAAACTTGATATAATAAATTATATGGGATCATCACCTGAACTGCCAGAGAGGCGAAGTGCCAAAAAAATGAAGGACAGCCTGCCGCTCGTTTCTCCTTGAAAAAGATTTTAAGTTGGTCCTTAAGACTCCTTCCTGACATAGGCGGAGGCAATGGAGGAGGCACTTACAAATGCATAAAAAGATCAGTTAAAAAGTAATAGCTTCTGGCATGCTTATATCTCTATTAAGAGGTAAAACACTATGTCCAATGTCTCAAACAACTCATCGAAGGACATGTCATTATGAGATAGATTCTTTACAGAACAAAGAAAATAGAAGCATCAGCAAAGTTATCCTAGTTCTTTTTTTCTTGTCTTTTTTAATCAGTAGTGTGTGGGCTAGCTTGAGAGCACCTCCTCAACTGATCTGCTGGGCAACTTGGCTGGATCATAAGCATAGGTTTCCCAATTTATGCCCATCAAGGCTGAAGCAGATGGGACATACCAAGTATTTTAGCTGGGATTCGAACCTGGCATGTCCACAGTGTTGCTCCAATGCCTCAACCACTACGCCATACTCTTGGGAACATTGTATAAGTTTCATTTAAAGAAGAGCACCTCAAGAAACATGAAATGATTAAATGAAGCTATAGCCAACTGGCAGAACTGAAGATAGAACTAAACTTTATATAGTTTTGTGAATCTTGGGCAGAAATGATAGGGAACAGAAATTCGTAAAAGGAACAGAATCTTGTTTGTCATCTTCTAGTGACAAAATCACTTAGCATCCTACCAAGTTAATTTTTTTAAATAAAAAGACAGAAATAATTGTCTAATCCAAGTATGAGAGCATCTCCTTTGAAGATCTGAATACTCTAGTTAGGCATGTGGACAATATTTGGTTGAGGTTGAAAGATAAAGAGTACAAAAGTTGAAATTGAAAAGAGTATTTGGAAGTTAGTTGAGTTTGGACATAAAGTCACTTGGTAACAGAGTTGAACTTTAGAGAGTAAAAACTATTGTTTCTCTTGAGATACTCCTCAAAACAGTTTTTTGACTTCAAATTCTCTATTTCAAGTTGAAGTTAAAATAATGGACCAAATTGTAGCACACACATTTATGGGCAATTAACATCTCAAATTGAAGTTGAGATGATGACATAATTTGTATGGACAACAGGCCTCAAATATCTTTGTTCTGAAATTCCAACAAAAGGGAAAAAAGGTTCAACTACTCATTCCCCTCTTTCACTCCATCCTACGTTTTGAGTTCCAAAATTAGCATCAGATAAAGGGAAATTAGTGGTGCTGAAAAGAAAGCCTCACATTTAGGAAATAACTCTCCGATTCTCTTCAACTTGTGGAGTTGCAATATTACAAATGGGAATAACATAAGCCTTAAAGCCACTGTTGAAGAAGCTATAATGATCCACCTGCAATGAAAGTGCGTGCAGTGTATGATTTAAAATCAAGGGCCCATATACTAGCATTGGATAAGAATTAGAAATAGGAAATACTAAATTAAGACATTACAGACTGTTCTATGGGCTTCTGGAAGGAACTACGTCAATAAAAATGTTCCTCTGTGGTTGAAAAACTTGCCAATCCTTATGGGTAATTTAGTGAAGTGAAGGGAGTGGATCTAAAAAAGTAAACTATAGAATGTGTTTTTTGATATCAGTTTTGTACATAAATGATCTGCTTCACCATTCTTTTTAAACACAAAAATAGCAACAACATTATGATTACTGTTAACAGCGTATCTTTTGCAGAAAATACAAATCTGGCATATTCTAAGGCACAAAGTTCACAATGAATTACAGACAATGGGATTCAGCATAAATTCAAAACTTTATCCATATAATTCACATAGAAAATATGCATGGTCTCTGAAATATCTAACATTTGGATTTTGAATGAGCCAGCACCTCTCACCCAAAAGTAGACACTACCACATTTGGCTAGACTGAGGATAACGCGACATACGTAGGCATCCATTGGAATCCATTATCATGAGTTAGCAATGACATGCAACTATTTGTATGAGTCTCATATATTTTCATCTATTCTCCATTCTTTCTTGTTTATCATCTCTCTTTCTCTTATTTGATCGTTTAACTCGAACTCTCTAGTCATTCTTGTTGCATCGTAAAGTTCAGGGACACGATTGGTATGATGGATAAGGGGAGATAATTCTGAGATAAATTTTTTGTACCCCTTAGTCCCTTGCTTGTTTCAAAGTTCAGGATAACTTATCCCATGATTAATAATTAGTATCGGGACAAGTTAGCCCTGTCATTGGGTGGAATAATAATCCTGGGATAGCTTATATTAGGGTAAAATAATTAAAATAACAAAAGTACCCCCTCTGACCCTTTTTATACATCACCAATATAAAAAGCTAAATAAGCTTAGCGATATAACCAAAGAATTTGTAACAGAAGGAAAGAAACAAAGGCCAAAAACAAGCTAGACTAACAGAAAAGGGAGCTATTTCCCGAGAATGGACAAATGACGAAATTATAGTGGCGAATGATGAGTTATCATATCCTAACCAGTTTCAAATTGAAACAATATTTCTTAGAAGCAAGGTAGAATTTCATTGCAGATATTTGTTGGACTCCTCAAGGAACAATGATGAGCCTTATGTTATAGACTAGTCATGAATCCCGTGCTCGCATGGGCCCAACAGATATTTTTTATTCTCAATTTTTGTGATGCGAATAGATTTTTTTTATGCATTTAAAAATTTTTAAGCTATTAATTATTAGGCTTTGAGGCAGGCAAAGAAATATAATCAAACCGCTTTGGACGTACATAAATTAAGAAGTCCGCAAGTGTTAGGGCCAATATTGTAAAATCATAATTGAAGCAGCCGAAGAAATATAATCAAGCTGCTTTGGAAATATTAAATTAAGAAACTCACAAAAATAACTTATCATGGCTAATATTACAAAATCATAACTAAAGCAGCCGAGGAAATATAATCAAGCTGCTTTGAAAATATTAAATTAATGAACTCGCAAATTATTTTGCAGATCTCAGAAACTCACAAAAATAATTTATTATGGCTAATATTGTAAAATCATAATTGAAGCAGCTGAAGAAATATAATCAAACTGCTTTGAAAATATTAAATTAATCAACCGGCAAATTATTTTTGCAAGTCCCATATAATACCGGCGAATAAGCAAGCAGCTCAAGCAGGCATGTTGACGGAGAGGTGCCTGCTATTCGCACTTCTTAATAGTAATACTTATGACATCAGGTCAAAAGTAACCTCAAACTGACGAAGATCTCTTAACCTCAAGATATCTAGTGGTACTTCCCCTCAACATTCTTCCCCTACTTTCTCTGGTACCATACTACCCTCCCCTACTTCCATTTTCCAGTATGTCTGCCAGAGATTCAACCTAGACGGGTAGTATCAAGATGATATCTCCATCAGCAACATTGATGGTTGTCAGGATCTTTTCTGCCGGACTCCTGACTCATAATATTGCCCATTGGAAATGATTTCTCAAATTGATCTCCTCCTCCTTCATCATTGAGCTAGACAACAGATGAAGAGGTAACCTTAGAACTCAAATCCAAAACCACTCTTAACTCATGATAGTTTGGATAGGATCCTACTATTGATGACCACTATTGGAGCTTTAGACGACAACCTTGTCACTTCCTGTCTCCCATATAACATGTTCAGTTGCCTTTCTAGACTGAAATTCAAAGAGAAACATAAAATTGTTCATATCATTGACTTGGACTCCTTGTGTCCTTAAGCCCCATTTTCCAGGATTGTTGTGCCCATCTTCGGACATCATTTCTAGTAGGAGGATGCTATTCGCAAGAGAATTTCCCAACTAGACACCTTCAAAGGAGGTCCCTATCAGCAAGGTGGGCTTGAGCCTTCAACAACTCAGCATCATCATTTACCTTATTTCTGCTTGGGTCCATTTATTTTATGAACCACTTCTAAGTAGCTTCTTCCCCCGTTGTTTGCAGCTAGATCTGCCTCCCTAAGTAATTAATAGCCCTTGTAATTGTCCAATTCCTTTTAACGAAAGACTCAATTTTTATTTTTTTTTTGTGAGGCAAGGATAGAGCAGTTATTTTCCAAAATATATTACAATTCACATGCTAGAATTTTCTGGAGAAAATGAGCAAAATAGTCCTTAATGCATAGGGTGGATTATTTTGGTCCTTGATGTATACCCTTAATGGGAATGGTCCTTTATGTATGCAAAAAGGGTATGGTTTTAGTCCACAACTTTGAATCTAGAGGTTGCTTCCTAAAAATCAATTAAATCTTATTGTGATAATGCACTCAACTTTATTTTCAATGGCAAACATAAAGAATGCAAACCCTTAGACCCAAAGCCAGCTAAAACTCCAGCAATGAAGCTCACTTGTAACCACAAAGAGTTCCTAGCAACAACATACCAAAACCCAACAAACCAATCAAGCAAATAATTACAGATCCAATTGTCTTCTTCTCCGAGTTAACTTCGAAAATTTTAAATAGAACTCTATTAAATTAGCTTCAAATTGGTTCAAACTTATGATTAAAATTTTTCAAAGTGTTTTCAATACCCACTCGATTATGAACCACAAACTCCATATCTAAATTTCAAACCAAGCTTCCTATGAATTCATCAATGGCAAATGAGTTCTATTCCCTAATTTGTTTCTCATGCTTCAAAAAATGATTATAATCAGTTCAACAATGGAAGTTCAATATGTTTTCATAAGAAAAATCCTCTACTTAGTTCAATAACTCGGTGAAACCTGCTTCAAGCTTTCGAGTAGTTCGTCAATGAGCTTCTCATTTCCTACTTTAATGAGATTTTAAGAGAAAGCAAATGATAAACTTTTAGGTCGTTTTTCACACACAAACGCTAGAAAATTCACAAAAAGGTCAACGAATTTTAGAGCCAATTTCAGCTGATGAATTAATTTGTTTTCCTCAATACGATTATCATTCGCCAAAATTCATTCAAATAGGCTAACAATCACTTCTCAGTTCACAATAACAATTTTAACCTGTCACTTTCAGCCAACAATAAAAATTTTGAGCTCAACAGCAGTAATGAACTCGATTTTGGGATTTTTCAGAAATAATGTATTGATGTAATTCCGTCATTGCCAATTTAGCTGGTCTAATTGGATTGTCTCAGTTTAACTTAACCAATTTTAAGGAAGCAACCGTAAGGTTTAAGGTTCTGAAAATTATATAAACATAAATAAAGATGCTAAACAAAAAATTTAAAACGAATGGAGTATGTTACCATGGGAAGCCAGTGAGGTCATGATAACCATCCAACAACGAAATCAAGGCATGTACTGGAAGAATCGTCTCCTCAATACTTGTGCTAGCATTTTCGCTGATCGACAACTCCATATCCTCATACTGAGTAACCACTGAGTCACTGATGTCACCAATTGGCAAGTCGCGCGTGCAGAACGAACGACAGAAGGACACACTGTGCGGAATAACAAATTGCGGCTGTGATGGTAACAACGAGTTCAGAAAGTGGACATTCCGGCTGTACCCATAGTTGTGGCGGTGGTAGTGATCAGAAGGATTCGGGGGTTTATTGTGAGAATATGAAGAAGTGAAATTGAAGAGAAAGTGGATTCCCGGCAAATTACGGGAGTAACGGCGGTACTGTAAGAATCTCTGAACCGACATGATGGGGTGGTTGTTGGTGTCAACGGTGGCGGTGAATTTTTACTCTTATAACAGAAAAACAAGATCATAGAAGACTTGTAAAACTACGCCTGATACCATACCAAGTTGAATAACCAAATGGCAGATAGGCTTGCGAGTTTGAGTCGCTCCTCTTCTTAGATGCAAATGTTCAACAATTTCACTGATTTACCATCGCCACTAATGAGGCCGGCAGACCATAATGCTAAAATCAGAAATTATTTGAGCTACCTTGAAACATGGATACTTTTTTACAGCTATTACGGCAGCCGCTTAACTGGTGGAGCACAATGCAATCGTGTTGTTTTAATGTACTTCAAATACAATGGTGAATTCTCTGTTTTCCTCTTAGTGGTGTATGTATTTTATTTTGGCATTTGCCCTGTGAATGCGTTTTAGCCCTTTGACAAAATTTTTCAATGAATCCAATATATACAGTGGCGGCTCAATACTATTGGTCTAAAGTGAAACTTAGATCTTCAATTTTTAAAAAAAAAATATTATATAAATTTTATTTAAAATCTATTTTTCTACCTTTTTGAAAAGCAAAATTGTGAATAATTATTTTATAATCAATTTCTCCTAATAATTCTTTTTCAATTGATAATATAGTTAATCCATTTAATCTCTCTGGAGACATTGTTGATTTTAAATAAGATTGGATCAAATTCTGCAATCATTTCAATTAGACTTTTCATTATTATCTTAGTAAATCTTTTCATTCTTTCCTCTAAATGCCAAATTATTTTTTCTAAGAGTCTTTATGATAGCAATAATTCTTGACAATACATTTTTTTTGTGTTCTTTATCTCTATTAATCTATTCTTGAACATCTTTGTCAATTGTTCTATTTTTGTGGAATTTCATTTCTAAATCAATCCACGTGCTCATATTAGTAATATGCCCGTTACTTGTTTCATGAGCTTTAAGCTTAATACTAAGATTTCTCCAATCTCTACTACCTTCATTAGCTAATTTATTGTTCCTAGCACTGCAAATTTTATTAAACAATTTGCAACAAAAACAAAATATCTTATCTAAATCTTTAAAATAATCTAACCATCTTCTTTCATATATTTCTCCATTTGTCAGTTTTTGAAAATAATGTGCACTAGAAAAATGCCTTGAGAGTTTGTCCTTTGAAAAATCTATGCTAGCAATTCTAATTGGTCCTTTTTCTACCAATAAATCTCTCAACGTTGTGTCAATATTAGTTCATTGACTAGGATCATATATATTTTTGGGAACGAAATTCTTGAACTCATTTGAAAGTTCTTGATTTTCTTGAGAATCTACATTCGATTCCTCCCTAGTTTCATCTTTTTCTTCTTGAATTTTATCATCGCCTAGCTCAACAACAAGGTCAGTAATTTGTTCATTTAAAGAACACTCTTCTACATTTCTACAATCTTCAATATTTTTGAAATTATTTTTTTATTATTTGTCAAAAATTTATCAAGGGCTCCTTTTTGAGATTTTATTAGATTTTCAATTTTTCTCTTTCTTTTTTATTTTGAATAACCAGATTCATATTTTCTAATTAACATATTTAAATTATTCAAAATAAATAAAAGATATCCAAAATACAATAATAAAAATAACAATTACAAGATAAAATTGAAAAATAAAATTCAGAAGTTGAAATGATCAAATCTGATGAAAAAATTGAAGACTAGATTCCAACATGTATTATAATTGATTCTTTGAAATACTTGCCTCAAAGCTTAAAATTTGAGAAAGAGAAACAAATGATACACAAACACTCACAACATTTTTCTACTCTCTTTTGTTAAAATATAATAGAAGTATAGAACCCAATAATTTATTTTTGAACAATGAAAATATGGAAGAAGAATTAAAAGGAAGAAGAGTTAAAGTCTCAAATCTTAATGAAGAAGAGTTAAAGAAACGTTGGGAGGTTATCATAGGAGCTTAGGATTCCACTTTAATAAAATCAGTTTTTGAAAAGTTTTCACTGTACAGTAATTCGTTGTACAGTAATAATTGTAAAAATGGGGCCCTGAAAATTTTGGGCCTAAAACCTTTGCTTTATTTGTTTTATGCAAGAGGCGGTCCTGAATATGTAATTTGTCACAGTTTAGATTTTTTTATAACAGTATAATAGTTAATAGAATCAAATATTACACGTAGGATGATTTTTCTTCAAACTAATTAATTAAATTGAGTATTTTGTTCAACAACTTGAAAGATAGAGTTCAGAAAAAGAAATAGCGGAAACATACTCAACAGTTTATTCATCTTCAAAAAATAAGCTTACACAAAGATTTGAAGGAGTTGGACAAGAGTGTAGACTAACTTAATCTTTCTTGGAGGATAGCCATCAATATTGTAAATACAAAGGGACATGAGGTAAATGCTGCTAAGTTGAGTAAATTGACCATTTGGTGGTGTAAAAGGCATCCTAACTATATAGGATATATGAATCCTCCTAATATAGAATATCGGGTTACTACTAACCCCATTTTCAACATGTTGAAACTTTCTGTTTCATTGAGCCCTGAGCTTGTGTTTCTTCGAGTGTGAGTTCAATTGAATGAATCTGTCAAGTCAAGAAAAACATTCGTAGCATCAAGGAAAATATCCGTAGCATCAAGGACGGTGCATCGCGTATTTATTGTACTCGCTCAGGAACCAAAACGAACATGTCTGCTACCTACTATACTGGACCTTCGACCAAGTATTTTACCTTTGTTGAATTGAAACCAACATCACTGCATTGTGCTCGAATAGTTGAGCGGCTGGCTTTATAGCTGTAAAAAAATATCCATGTTTCAAGGTGGGTCAAATAATTTCTGATTTTCTTCTGTTGGAGAGCATTATGGTGTGTCTACTGTCATGAGGCCTCTTAGTTGTGATGGTAAATCAGTGAAATTGTTGAACAATTTCTTAGATGCAGATGTTCTTAAAATCAGTGAAATTCTTAGATGCAAACCTTTTTAATAGAATACCAAATCAAAAAATTGGATCATAAACTCTTTAATGATATCTGAATTACATGAATCAGAATAAATAAAAAAATAAAAGCTATAGTTTAAAGGATGTTTTATAATGTAGGACAATCTATTAAAAAAGAAATCTTAAAATCTGATTTAGAATCATGAAAGTTTAATTCTTTTCCTGTCACGCCCCAAAGTCCGGTTAGGGCGGACTGGCACCCGTAGCCGATAAGGCTCGGGAGAACCAATCTATATCTATACATTTTGCATACATAATATAAGTAATATTTATGTTTGGCATGCTTTTAAGGAGATAAACGGTTTTAACAAATTAAAAGGAGATGTGTATAGTTAGGCCGTTGGGGCCACGGTGTCTAAAATGCGAGACATGACCATACATTAGTTTACACTGTCTACAAAGCCTCTAAGAAGGGAAAGTATCTACATATGTTTGGGATAGGCCCCATCTAAATTAACTAGGCAATGCAAACAGAAAAACTCTAAACGCACACAAAGCTCCGAAGCAACCTGGAGCTCGATAGCTGCAGCTGAATGTTTCGTACTCTACTGGGGAGATCTATTAGCACCTGTACCTGCAGCATGAAATGCAGGTCCCCAGAAGAGACTCAGTACGAGATAATGTACTGAATATATAAGGCAGCAAATACTGTATATGAAATAACAACTCAAATGAAATCATGCACTAGTGTAGAATAAGATACCACCTTTAGTTATACTTTGAGATCGAGTATTTTATATTCTTTATATCACTTTACCTTTCCTGTAAAATCTGTACTGTAAAATCTGTGCACAACTATAAACAAATGACCAACTGATCAGTGGTAAACTGTATCGAGATCCTCCCTATGCTAGGTTCTTCATGAACCCCCTCGGGCTACCACTCGTAATACTGTATCGGGATCGTACCTATGCTAGGTTCTTCACGAACCCCCTCAGGCTACCACCCGTCGAAACTGTATGTTTTATCTTTATATTACCTTTGAGATTGTTCTTTTTGGTGGTCATAATATTGGAGCTATAAGGCTGTATATGCAACATGTGACATGTAATTAATCATACAATACA
>JAOTQR010000007.1:6225623-6237845 GCA_025774065.1 Solanum ossicruentum | reverse complement strand
AAAGGCTACAGTCAGACTGAAGGTATTGACTATCAAGAAACCTTTGCTCCAGTTGTAAAAATGTCAACTGTTAGGTCTATTATAGCATTGGCAGCTGCTAAGGATTAGAATATTTTCTAAATGGATGTTTTTAATACCTTCCTGCAAGATGATCTGCTTGAGGAGGTTTACATGGAGCTGCCTCAAGGCTTCTACATTGCCGAGAAGGACAAAAGACTGGTATGCAGGTTAATGAAGTCTCTATATGAACTAAGGCAGGCTTCAAGGCAATGGAATGCCAAACTCACTGAAGTGCTATTAGGCTCAGGCTACAAACAAAGTCATCTTGACTATTCTCTGTTCACAAAGAAAAGGAATGATGCACTGGTAATTATTTTAGTATATGTTGATGATCTTTTGATTGCAGGAAATGATGCGAAGCTAATAGAGGAAATAAAGCATGTTCTGCATAGCCATTTCAAGATAAAAGACTTGGATGAACTTAAATATTTCTTGGGAATTGAATTCCTGAGATCTAGAAAGGGGATATTGATGAATCAGAGAAAGTATGCCCTTGAGATGATAGCTGAAGCAGGTTTAGGAGATGCGAAGCCTTGCATGACACCACTGGACTGTAGTCAACCACTAACTAGTGCAGACTTTACCCAGACATTATGTTTGGGGACATCCCAAGGTATCAAAGGTTGATTAGAAAGCTACTTTATCTTACCAACACACGACCAGATATTGCCTTTGCAGTGCAGGTGCTCAGTCAATTTATGCAAAAGCCAAAATTGTTACATTGGAAGTATGCTCTGAGAGTTGTCAGGTATATCAAACTCGAACCTGGTAAAGGCTTGCTTATGAGCTCTGTTCAAAAGCCTCAGTTATATGGATTTTGTGATGCTGACTGGGCTGCATGCCCCTCCACAAGAAGGTCAGTGATTGGTTTCCTTTTGAAATTTGGTGATTCTATCATATCTTGGAAATCCAAGAAGCAGGCAACAGTATCAAGGAGCTCCACAGAAGCTGAATATAGAAGCTTAGCTGCGCTTACCTCAGAAGTGGTATGGATAACCAACCTATTCAAAGAGTTAGATGTGCAATTGACAGAACCAACACTACTTTTCTATGATAATAAATCAGCTCTTCAGATAGCTGTCAATCCAGTTTTCCATGAACGCACCAAACACATGGAGATCAACTGCCATTTCATTAGGGAAAAGATCCAGCGAGGACTCATTAAGACAGTCTATGTCAACACCAAGGATCAACAAGCTGATTTGCTCACCAAGGCACTGAATCACACACAACATAGTTTCTTACTTGGCAAGCTAGGATTATTGAACATCTTCCATACATCCAGCTTGAGGGGGGGGGGGGGCGGATATTGGAAGTGATGACTAATTAATTAATTGTATTAGTTGTATAAATTAGTTAATTTAGTGTTTAAGTGATTAGTTAATTAGTTTACTACTTGGATTAGTTTTAGTTGGGTTAGTTGGGAAATTATCCCACACTATGAGGCACATTATAAGTAACATAGGGAAGAAGTATAGGATATAAATACATGTATTACTGTACATACACAATACAATACAATCATTTTTTTTTCTCCTTTTACAAAACTGATAACAGGCCTTTGCCCTAATTCCTCAATTCCTCTTCTTCAACGATGACGATCTCGTGGAAATTGATCAATATGTCCATCAATTTTTCGCCTTCGAAAGCTCTTTGGTTCCTCTCTGGCTAGATCTTGTATATGTTGCACGCCAATAACATTCGATATTACTGCATTCACTATCTTTTCTTTCGCATGTTGGATAGCCCAATTCAACTCTTTTGTCCAAGTCATAGCCCCCTTATTAATTCCCTGCCAGCACAAGATTTCACCCCAAACAGTAGAGGCATATAGAAAATAAATGGTCAATATTTTTGTTTGCATAATCACACAAATAGACATTTCGAGTTGTCGATAGCACACCATTTAACAACTCTATCTCTGGTCAATAGTAGTCTTTTCTTTATGGCTAAATATAGTATGAAGCACCACTTTGGAGCACCAAGGTTATTGCACAATACCCTCATCCATGACACCTTTTGAAACCCCCCTTCAATCTTTCCATACAACTTGGTGCATGAAAGATACTAATACATGCATAACTAATACCTATATAATTAATACTTATATTATTAAATTCTACATAATTAATACGTGTATAAGTCTACCCATCAACCAAACCACCCTAATTTGTTGGTCCGTGCATAATATCGTTTAAATAGCAAGATGAAAATTGACCACCACCTAGAATATTGAAAGAAAAAAGACAAGAAAGGAAAAGAAGAGTCCCCACGTGTCGTCACATCCCCACCCAATGCTCCTTTCAATCCCTTTCCCTCAAAGCAAAAGGGAAAGTAAGATAAACAAAAAAATAAAATTAAAACAAAGAATCATACTTATTGATCTACCTAAAAAGGAAAAGAAAAAGAAAAAAAAAAAAGCTACTAAAAAATTAGAAAAGAAAAAGGAGAAAGTAAATAAATAAAGAAATATTTAAAGGAGGAGAAAAGAAGACAAAGGAATCAATAGTCGGCGCCCCTTGTGTACGCCGACCAATCATCACGTTCCTCCCAACCCCATCCACAAACCTCATATAAATATATACAAAACCGGACTACTCATTCCCTCTGCTTTCCTTCTTCTTCCGTCAATTTTTATACATCGGAAGATGCTTCATGCTTGAGTTTGTCCTTTCCTGATTACTTAGTTTTTAGGTTTAAATTTGAGGAAATGGGTGTACTGGTTCCCGAGTCTCACAATCAGACTGCTCTAGTTGTTGATAAGAAGAAAAACCGTCGATCTAGACGATCTAAGCAAAATTCTCCTCCAACAGGTATATCTTTATTAGTCTCTTCTATGTCATTATACTCGTATTTCACCCATGGAAATCAAATGTCATAGCTTTAGTATGTTTTATGGTGAAAGCAGTTGAATGTTGTTTTCTTTCTTGATTTGTCGCTTGCTAACTGATTCTAACTTTCTATCTATAATCAATGGAAGAATTTCAGCATACCTGAATTAATCATAGTCCTCTATTTAAGCATAGAAAGTGTGTGGGTTCCTATATAATGGTGAACCTGTTTTGGTCCCGCTATTCGGAGGTTCTCGCTCAAAGGGGTGTCAATTGGCACCTCTTCCCTACAAACAAATACTATCTAGTAAGGTAAAAGATTTCGTATATAGGTGCATCCGTCTACATATAGGACTTGGTGTATTTTGGAGAGAATTATTTATTTTATGATTTGAACTCTTTTTGGTATACCACTTGTAAATGGCCAAGTTGGCCTTTTTATCAATGGAAGATTTTACTTGATGGAGAATTATACTCTCTGTTGAATTCCATTCATTTTCTCTTTAAGTGAAAATTCTGGCTCCACCACTTCATTTTTTTGTAACAAAACATTTTTAAATGATGATTTTTTAAAAATTATATTCCACAAATACACTCATTGGTTGAACAAGAGGTTAAGTTGAAGAATGCTCTTCAATTCATGTAGAATTCTGATATGGAACGAAAAGGATATGAATTGGTAGATACAACAAAATGCATTCCCCCGCATAATTGCAGAGTTCATGGTCTTCTTAAAACTGAAAGGAACAACTTTCAGAATGCGGACATGCTTTGTTTCTTCGCAATCTCCAGATTGTCTCCTCCATTAATTTAATCTTGTTATTTCCACAAAAGCTTTTGATCGTTTATTGGAAGACAATTTGAATCTAAAGCTACGATTACAGGAAATATCAAAACGAGAAACCAAAGATTATAAAAATCATTTCTATTAGGAAGTTCATATCAAGTTGATCCTATAATGTGCTGTTCATGATAAGGCACTGAAACTATTTAAGTATTATTTATTGTAAACCAGGAAGATGATACTTACTATTTAATTATAGGAGCTGATAATTGATGGGGATAATGTATTACCAACTTAGTAGAAGATTTAATGGCACAAGGGGGAAGTCTTTGAGAGGGTTAAATGTCATGAAAGGGTTGATTTGGAAGATTGTAGATAATTTACCATATTAACATGTTTAGGTACAAAAATACCAAAATAAGGGAGGTGGGTATAATAGATCAAATCACAAGGGAGGTTAGCTTTATCAAGGCAAAACTGGAGGGAGAGCTGTGATTAGAGTAGCTACTCTCCTCGGACCACATTAGTTTGGTGGAAACTAGAGCTTGATTTTAGAGTTTAAATGCATTTATCTTCTTGTGTGTTATTTTATGTTGATTGTGTTCCCACTCTATGTTTTTTGCAAGTTATTGTACTTCCTCTTTGGTTACTTCTATACTGGATATACTAGTTTAACCAATTTTTAATTTATAGTGGTTGCCATTTAGTGTTGACTTGAGTCTTTATCTTGAGTGGGGAAAACTGTTTTTTTTTTTGTATAACAGTATGGATTGCAGTTTGAAACAGTCTGTGGTTTGTAATTTCCTCTCACTTGTTTGAGCTTGTACTTGCAACAGCAAGTAGTTTGCTGACTGGTCTTGGACCGAATTTCAAGGGAGGTGTTCCCAGCTTGCATCATGAAGGATCTAAAGAGTTTTCATTGCCTAGAGCATCAAACATTGCTTTTACTTCATTGCCCACGATGCGTTTAAATGAACAGGCAGCAGAGACTGAAAATCTTCCCGTGCAGCTAACATTTTCACCTGGTGTTGGTGGACAAGTATATTCAGGTTCATGCCCAGATCCTATGATTTATGGCGACCCGCCAATCACTTCTTACCCACAGAGGAAATATTTTTCTTCACATTGGCCGGCAGAAGCTGTTCATAAAGCACTAGAGGTCAGCCCCATAAAGTGCCTGAAAATTTGTATATTGATGGATAGAGTAATTAAAAGAATGTGTAGTTGTTGATTGGGAGTTTGATGATACATTTTTGCAGGCGGGTCATGTCTTTAGAGCATTATTTCGTGTAAATGCCCACAATAGACTTGAGGTAATCTGTAGTTACAGATTCAATTATCTCTTTGCTGATCCTTCTTTAGTTAGGCGTCGGTTTGATGATTCTTCTGATACTTTCATGAGAAGCATATATTTATATAACCCCTGTTTCTCAGGCCTATTGCAAGGTTGATGGTGTGCGAACGGATGTTCTTATTAGTGGAGCTGCAGCTCAAAACAGAGCCGTAAGTCTGGTGTATCTTTTCTCCTTGATTAGTGATTTCTAGGTGTCAGGTTATTTATTGGTTGCTGAATCTGCTATCTGCAGGATTACATTTCCTTTTCTGCAATTTCTTGCAGGTTGAAGGGGACATTGTTGCCGTTGAAGTTGATCCTCCTTCTCTTTGGACTAGAATGAAAGGATATACCGTTGAGAGTTCCTCTTTGGTAGATGATGGTATGCTAGAGTCTGACAATTCAGACTTTGTTATAGGGAATTGCAAAGGGAAGAACAAGGTAGATACACATGATGAGTTCAGTAGCTATGGAAATTGTTCTAGCCCCTTAGAAAATGTGTTAGGTTATAGAAGTGGGCAGTCCTTTGGAGAAATTTCACATCCTGAAGAAAAGTTACCAGCGGAGAATGATTATGACAATAGACATAACATGACTGCTCCGAAACCTGCCATAATTGGGTGCTATTGTGAAATAAATGATGCTATGCATGCAACAGAGAGATTGTCAGCCGCTGTGAATTTATTTCCATCTAAACGACCAACAGGTAGGGTTGTGGCTATCCTTGAGGGGTCACTTCGTCGGGACACTATTGTTGGTTTTCTCAATGTCAAGAAGTGGATGTGGACTAGAGAAAGTAACAAAAAGGACTTGAAGAAGAATAAACATTTATTGTCTGCCGTGAACTGTCAGTATCTCTTGTTAACACCAAATGATCCTCGGTTTCCAAAAATGATGGTGCCGTTTAAGAGCCTGCCGGACATTATTTTGAAAAGTTTGGAGGCTGGTGATGTGGCAGTGGAGATGGACCTAGTAGCAGCACGGATTGCAGACTGGACAGAAGAGAACTATATTCCAGAAGCTCATGTCACCGACATATTTGGACGAGGTGGAGAAGTGGAGGCACAGCTTGCTGCAACCTTATATGAAAATGCAATTGATTCTTCAGAATTCTGTCAGCAGACCCTATCATGTCTTCCAAGTATTCCATGGGAAATACCTAAAGAGGAGCTTCAGAGTAGAAGAGACATCAGAAATTTGTGTGCTTTTACAATTGACCCTTCTACTGCCACTGATCTTGATGATGCACTCTCTGTTGAAAGGTTGCCTGATGGTATTTTTAGGGTTGGGGTCCATATTGCTGACGTCTCATACTTTGTACTGCCAGGCTCAGCTTTAGATGAAAATGCCCAAGCAAGGTCAACAAGTGTGTATTTGTTGCAAAGTAAATTGCCGATGTTGCCCCCATTGCTCTCTGAGAATCTGGGTTCGCTTAATCCTGGGGTGGACAGACTTGCTTTTTCTATTTTTTGGGACATCAATCAATCTGGTGAATTTATTCAGCGTTGGATTGGCCGCACTATAATTCGATCTTGTTGCAAGCTCTCGTATGAGCATGCTCAGGATATTATTGATGGGTTGCTTGATGATCCAAGTTCTTATAAAGGAGAACATTCTTGGCCAGTGTTACATGGCCTTTTTAAATGGTCTGATGTTGTTACATCTGTCAAGGACCTTTATGAAATCTCTAGAATCTTGAAGAAAAAGAGGTTTGAAGATGGAGCTTTATCACTTGAAAGCCCCAAAATAGTTTTCTTATTTGATGATGAAGGGGTACCTTATGATAGTGTGCTCAGTGAAAGGAAGGAGGCGAATATGCTTGTTGAGGAGTTTATGCTTTTGGCTAACAGGACAGCTGCTGAAGTTATAACTAGAGCTTATCCTTCTAGTGCACTATTGCGAAGGCACCCTGAACCCAACCTGCGTAAGCTCAAAGAGTTTGAGTCCTTCTGCGCTAAACATGGTCTGAGATTGGACACTACTACTTCCGGCCAGCTTCATTATTCATTGGAGTGCATTAGACGAGAGCTCGCGGATGATTCTGTGTTAATAGATATTCTTATTTCTTATGCTGCAAGACCTATGCAATTGGCAACTTACTTCTGTAGTGGAGACATAGAAGATGAAAACGATTGGGGTCATTATGCCCTTGCTGTTCCTTTATACACACACTTTACTTCTCCGCTCCGTCGCTATCCTGATATTCTGGTGCATCGGATGCTTGCTGCAGCTGTAGAAGCTGAAGAGGTGTATCTGAAGCTCAAGTTGTTGCAAAATCCAGATGGGGGAGAAATGAGACGCCAAAGATGTTTGACCGATGTGTACTTTGATAAAGATGTGATTAGATCACCTGAAGCTCAAGAAGCGTTATCTGTAGCAGCATCAAAACATAAGGTTCCGAGTGCAGAGACGCTTACTGATATTGCTTCCCATTGCAATGAAAGAAAGTTGGCTTGCAGGCACGTGAAAGATGCTATGGAGAAACTTTACATGTGGGTACTTCTAAAAAGAAAGGAGGTACGTAAAGATTGCTTAAAGCATTCTACTCTTTTACAACAAATGAAGGTTGGATGTAGCAATTGATGTTGTGGGGTGACCTCTAAGTAATGTGCCTGTTAGTAATATATGCTGATTTAGACTTGGACAAGATAAATGAATATCTTGCACTAGTCTCATATCTTCTATGCTTCTTTCGTTTGGGGTGGGTGGGGGTGACAAAAAGTTAGATATTCTTCCTTGTGTTTTAATGCTTGACCATCTGTGTTTCCTGATGGTTAATTCACCTGAGGTTTTTCACCCGAATTGCTTTATTTGGTACCTGCTATCAGGTCTTAGCTGAATGTTTGTAAGTCACAGATCTTGAAGCTGAACTTCAGCCAGTGACAAAAGAATAGTTAATGGCGTAAACTTGGTAGTTTTTTTGAGAAGGGGCTAAAATTTACTGCTCACAAGCAACAGAGCGATAGAGGAACTAAAATTTGTCATGTCATTTTAGCTTCTAAATTCATTAGCATGCTGTTAGTACATCTCAGATCTTGAAGCTGATTTCAGCCATTGAAAAATGAGTAAGTAGTGGCCTGAATTTGGTAGTATTTTGGAGAATTTAGCAGAAACATATGGCTTTTTATATTTTTTTGATTAGGTGGTTTGGAAAATGGATAGTTACAAGATAACTTGTGTCAATCAAGTGTTGAAAGCGAAAAGGGCCGAATGGCAGAATATTAATGGCATTTTGTACTCTTCATAAAAAAAGCTAAGATATTTTGTACTGTTAGTTGTGCTGCAAGTAATGTTGCTCGAATACGAGCAGGGACAGATCCAGAAGTTGTATTCGTCATCTTCTAAATATTAGGATTCAGGGATATATATAGGAATGGGTACGTATACATATATTTTTGAGTATGAATTGAAGTTAGTCTTGCAACCAAGTTAGGTTATAACAAATTCAAGTATGGGATCCCACACTGATACCCAAATCGTGGCAGATTGGGTGTGGCATGAATTTTTAAAGGACCTGAGCAACAGAAGCTGCAAATTTATCTATAAAAAGGTGCAATAGCTCTACGCATGGGGAAGATGTGAGGATTACATAACCTGATTATTTGTATAACCTTTTTGCTTGTTCTTTATTAGAATTTTCATGTTCAATATAGTCCTTTCACCTCTGGCCACTTATCTGACTTCATCCTTGTACATAATCAAATTTGCAAAGACAAGAACAGTAGTTTGATTATTCGTGTGTTATCCTCCATGCAGATATTGTTCTCAGAAGCAAGAGTTATGGGTTTGGGGCCACGATTCATGTCATTATACATTCACAAGCTTGCTGTAAGTTTGTTATGATCTATTTAGTGTTCACAATTCCGAAGTTTCCTTTAGGACCAGTTTTTTTCCATTGGATTCCAGCAAGTTCTTCTTGCCTTTTATCTCTAAATGTCTTGTTTATACTTGTTATGTATATCTGACATGCCCTATTCTCTGAATGTCTTGTTTATATTGTTTTGTACATACTTCCAGACTGAGCAGCGCATATATTATGATGAAGTTGAGGGACTGACTGTGGAGTGGCTTGAGGCTACTTCAACATTGGTACTTAGTCCGTCTACAAATAAGCGCTTTAACAGGAGGGGTAGTCCAGGGAAGTGCAGGTCACTTGAAGAAGTAGCACTCATTACTAGCCCATGTGAGTTGAATCAAGAACTGGAGTTGTGTGGACCAAATAATAGGGAAGAGAGCGACGTGTTACAAATTGGAAATGCTTCAAAATCTCGTCTTTCTGGCATACCAAAGATCGAACCTGCTGTTTTTCCCGTAACTCTGCGACTCCTTTCAACAATCCCTGTTGCTCTTCATGCTATTGGAGGGGGGTATGGGCCCCTTGATATTGGGGCAAGGCTGTTTATTAGTTCATATTTCAAGTAACTTGACCTATATGTGTGAATATTACTGGTTAAACTGAAGTTAAAAGTGTGATACACCTTGGAAGTAAGTGCACTCTGGTGTATAGATACCAAGGTGGTTTATAGGTGGAGTAGAATCCAGATCTTCCAGTTAGTTTGCCTGATGCGTTATTATATATAGCAAGGGGCTGAATGCCGGACTGACATCTTATAGGATGTATAGATAAATGGGGTCTTTTATAGTGGCTGTTTTTAACCAAAGCTACCTTTAGGATATGGCCCTTGTTTTTGTTGGCCGTCTCCTTCCTATTTAAGTTAGCAGACACTGTTGCATCGACATTAGATGCGAATTTCCGAGATAAGTTTCTGGTTAATGTTTCTCCTTCAAGTTTCTGCTGGAGTAGGACCCATTGTTTTTGAAGTTTGGAGTCCTCAACAGTTGCATGGTCATATTTTGGGATGTAATTGTATGCTATACCTTTTCTTGTTATATAGGTTCCTGAATGCAAATATTTGTAATCTGAATGTGACTGAAATGGGAAAGAAACGCGAAGAATGTTTTATGCGTCTGATGATGGCTGGAGGGAAAAAAGGTAGGTGTTGTCATTTGCTATTATTTCTTCAATTTACAAAGCGAAAGAGAAGAAAATAAGATTCTTGTAGCTCAGTTGGCGGGATCCCGTAACTCCGTCATCCACGACTGTTTATAAGAGTTCCACCCTGCTGAACTTCACAAATGACCTTACCATGGATTTTTGCGTCTCTTCTAAGAAATATTTAGCAAAAATGTCATTCCTCTTGAATTTTTTGCCTTGATTCTTTTAAAAAATCACTATTTCTTTAAAAAAAAAAATTGAACTTTTGTATGTTTAGGATATTTTAAGATGGTTAATCTAGTCAGTTGACAAGAAGCTCTAAAGTATAAGCAAATGTTACAACTTAGTTTATCATCAGGTGTAAGTTCTAACTTTCTTCATAAGGCAGTTTAAGATATCTTGAGATAGTCAATCTACTTTATTCAAAAATTTTATCTTATAGGCAAAAATTTGAACTCTTGCATAAATTTTAATAATATTTACTTATAAGACAGACATTTAGGATATTTCAAGACTCAAAAAAACGAGCAGATTCATTTATATTCTTATGCCAGAGATTAGGGGGGTTTATGTGTTGTTTTTGCAAATCATTATTGTCAAATAATTAAAATAACAGCATTGACATAAAAAGACTTCGATAAACAATTTAACTAACACATGGTCATAAACGGATTATATTTGTGAATAAATTATCAAATTAAACAACACATTAATACATAGACAAATCGTCAATGTTCTTTTCCACTTCTACTTTGGCTCATGCTTATTTTTCTTCTTCAACATGCCTCAAATAACAATAATTAGCTTGAAATGAAAATGGTGGAACGTACTAATAAAAAAATTAACAAGTTCAATCATTTAATTGTAAAAAATTGAATGACATAACATTAATGACAAAATTTAACACATAAAATAGACCCATCAAAAACAAATTCATACTTTTAGGGTCTATTTGAAAGCTATCTGATAATTGAAATTGATGTAATTGTTAGGATAGTGATTACCACCCTAGTAATCACACAACCTAGTAATCTTACATGTTATTTCATTGAAGATTGCATGAACGAACCTAGAGATTGAGTCTAGAGCTTTGATTTGAGGATGCTGATTGTGATTATGATGTGAACTCGACGATAGGTGGATAGAACTTGATAGTCTCGAGAATCTTAAAAATTGAATTCAAATGATTGATTGAAACTGATAGCCCCTTAATGATCGGTCAAAATTGGTAGTTTTCTTAACGATTGTCTAAACCCTCTTGAGAGATGTGATTAGGGATTGATGTCACAACCCAACCACTCAGGTCATGATGATACTTGTTAGATCCCGCCTATAAGGCAGGCCAACTCAATGCTGCCCACGACACATGTCCTGAATCACTAGTGATAAAGATACTAGTAACATATAGGTACGACATCCACAAACTGCCCAAGACCTAAAAGTCACCTACCTGTACAGAGCTGCCATAAAACTCAAATCCCAAATAAACATATTGTCATGGCCCAGACCTAGGGTCTTAGGATGACATGGCGAATGGGAACCTGAGAGTCCCCAAACAAGCCTCAAAGTATCCATATTTGCATCATTGGTTCGAAAGCGTATGCAATTAGTAAACACATAGTTCTAAGGGATGAGAAAATAGGACTCACGCTATGGGGATACATAAGGAAAGGGATTAACATGGATTCACATAACATGTAGCACATAAAGACTAAGGGGTGGATAAGTATGACTCACTCTATTGGAGCAATTCGGGACTTAGGATCTTCCACATTTCCACATCAAATATCCATATATATTATAATCCTCATAATCAATCCATAATAACCATATCAAAAAGATAACCATAACCATAACCATAAGCTCCAAATACAACCTATAACATATAGGTCCGACAAGGTCTACAAGATGTCCAACAATGCCTTTAGACAGGGGCCAAGACATGTCTCAGGCACACCCTCATGTAAAACGAAAATGTGGACAATATAAGATAGATAGATGGTGGCTTGTCCTTGGAAGATAGGACTTACCACAACAAATGTCTCAAATTCGATCTAGCCGTCGAATGGTGGATGAATTCCTACATGGTTAGATCATGTAGGCAAAAGTATGCATTGGTATGTTTGAATATACTAAGTATGCGACTATCTGGTGCATATGACTTATCAAACGTGCATTCAATGTTAGATGACAAGGATAATAATATAGAAAGATATAT
>JAOTQR010000007.1:6210945-6225523 GCA_025774065.1 Solanum ossicruentum | reverse complement strand
AAGGAGAGTAATATAACAATATGCCATGAAATCCATGATGCATGAAATGCAAATGCTCATATATAGTGGGGGTGTGACCTCAATCGACAAGAGTAAGACCAATTGAGCTATTACCTAAAATCCCGATGAAAACCCCCACCGGTAAAGAGGTGGTCTACTTGCCAAAGGTAAATCATACTTCACCTTACGGGAACAACACCCATTTCGTATGAAGTAACCTTCCTTGCAGGAATAACACCCATTTCAGATAGGATTCTCATAACCTATGTTAAGCACATAGTTCAAGGAAAGAGAGGGAACCCTCAATCCATCGATGTGAAGTTATCATCCCACAAGAATACATATACGAATATATATACATGCTTTTCAAAGAGGCAATAGTCATTTCCAGTTCTTTCAATGCATATTAGGTTCAAAAGTCAAAGCATAGTTCATAACCATAATACTCATGCATAGGAATAGCTCATTCAAATATACAATATGGTGCAAGCACCTAAACTGCTCAAGGAGACATAATCGATAGACATACATATGATCACATTCTTGTCGTAACCAATATCTTATCAAAATCATTTCATAAAACATAATTGGGCTTAACTCACCTCATAATTAACACAAAATTCATTGTTCATAAATGCATATGCTATGGATGATATGAGAATGACATGGGTAATATGGATTCAAACTAAATTCAACAATACATTATTACGATTCAATTGAAAATATGAGAAAATTTTCAATTAAAACATAAAATGGACTACCCATGCTCAAAACAAGCTTAAAGGGGACATGCATATTCATAACTTCATGAATCCAATGTAAAAACTATAATAGAACTTAAAGTAACTTAAAATCATAAATAAAGTACAACCCACACATCAATTGAATTTAAATAATTATAATAATGAAAACTCACATTTTAAAGTAAACTTAAATTCATGAAAATTACTTGAAAGGATTTGGGTCTCCTTGATTGGAAGGAACCAAGGATCAAAACCCCCATACCTTGACAAATGAAGGAGTTTTAAGAGAAACTTGGAGAAGAAATTCGCTTTCCTTGATTTCCAAGTTTCCAATCCACAAGTGTTCTTATGGAAGGCTTGAGAGAGTTTGATTCTAGAGACTAGCCTTGAATGAGGGTTTTGAATTAGTGTAGGAGAGGTTTAGGAATGTAAAGGGGGGTTTAAAGGTCTTAAAAAGTTTTGGGGATGGGTTTAAATATCAGAAACACGTAAACAAAATGCGCCTTTAAATTTTACCTGGAACTTCTCATGGTTAGCTTCATGGGTCATGAAGCTCTTCAGGGTCCGTGAAGGCACCTTGTCTAGCCCAGACAACTTCTACAAAAAAGGACATAACTTCTTGCTCCAAACTCAGAATAAGGTGAAGTTGAATACATTGAAAAGCTAATTCCAAGAGCTTCAATTTGATAGGTCGTAGGCCACTCAGTTCATTTTGTACTAAGAGATATGACCATTTAAAGTTGACCCTTCTATTGGTACTTGTGAAAATCTTAGCCAATGGAATTCCTTTGAACTTGGATTGATGTAGGAGACCTATGATGACCTTAAAAAACAAAAATAAGCTTGAATTAAGGGCTTGAAAGTGAACGTAGCTTGAGATTGAAGATCCTATACTTAGAATTTTTCAACTAAGTCACCTTCATGGGAGGCCACATGGGCCATGTAGTGTCACACGGGCCGTGACACTGCCCGTACCCCTCTCCTTAGAATATTTCCACGATTAAGTTATGAGATGTGATTCCATACTTAGAACAATTTCACTCCGGAAGCCTTATGGGTGGCCGTGACACCCCACACGAGCCGTGACACCCCACACGAGCCGTGAACTTGGCCATGTGACCATACTTGGTCCCAAAATTGTGGGATTTCAAGCCTAGGCCACCACACGGCCCACCACATGGTCTGTGAAGTTTCACACGGACCGTGAGGGGTCCAAGTGTGGTGCACCTTAGTTTAAAACACCACGTTTAAGGGCCAAACATCCTCCAAAGGCCAACGGATACTCTATGGAGGCTCCACACGGGTCGTGTGACCTCACACGGACTGTGAAGGCTCCCATGGAGCGTCACTTTGGTCCAAAACATTTTCGGAACCAAATTTTCATACTCCATTGAGGTCATACAAAGTCCGGGTCTTTATATATATATCTAGGAGAACCTCCTACATATACAAGCCAAAACTATAACCGTATAGGGCTAGTGTCTAAATACAAGAGATGACCTATAAAATAGAAGAATATTGTGGAATATTCGAGGCTGTTGGTTCTCATCAAATCTCCTAACGCACCTACAAGATCTCAAGCATTGCGGCTCGTACTAGTACCTGCACCATGAGTAAATGCAGAAAAGTAGGGGTGAGTACTGGTGAAAGGCATCCAGTAGATATCACCAACCAACTGAGTGAAATGCAAAATCTTGTAGTGCTAGCTATCTAAACTCCGATCAAATGATAAGCATATTTGGAGAACCACGGAACCCCAACTGAACAACCCAAGTAATGTAGAATGATGTCGACTGACGAAACCCGAAGAACAACTGTCAACTATGTCTATGGAGTTTGAACTATGGCGGATCTAGGATTTTAAAGATTGTGGGTGCTCATCTGGAAGGTGTATTTTAAGGTAAAAAAGAAGATTGTGGGTGCTCATCTAGCAGGTGTATTTTAAGGTAAAAAAGTTGGTGCTGCCAGTGGGATTCGATCCCTTATCTAGCAGCTTACTTTGAGCCTTAGGAGGGCAACCAGAACCAAAGCACCCATGGAATTTCTTCTTCATTGGGTGCTTATCTTTATATTTACACAATTTTTGCATATTTTCTAAATAGATGCACAAATTTTTTTTGAAGTCAATGGGTGCTTGAACACCCGGGACAGTCTATATGGATTCGCCCCTGTGTTTGAAGACCCAACTGAATAGAAACAAGCAGTGAACAATGGAATCAACCGACAAAACCCAAATGAAATCATATCACAACTATAACACGATCGGGGTATAGTGTTGTATGTGGATGTAAGGCCCTAGTGTCTATGCTTTACGCCAACTGGCACCCCATAAGTCCAGAAGGTATACCCACACACAATCAAGGTGTGTGTATAGGTAGAGGGGTACAAGTGTCATTAACGGATGGTATGAGATCTCAACCAGTGTAGGATACCATCTCATTTAGGGACTTGAACCTCTAACTGTCACTCAGATCCTTGAACCCTAACGGTCATTTGGGGACTTGAACCCCTAACTGCCACCCGAGGCCTCGAACCCCTATAATATCTAATGAGGCCTCGAACCCCCTTTCCCGACCTGGTCACTGGTGGGGAAGTCAGTTAGGGCCAAGTGGTGTGACAACTGACTGGGCCTCGAACGTAAGATAGTCAACTGGGCCTCAAACCCAAGAATAGTCAACTGGGCCTCGAACCTAGGAATAATTAACTGGGCCTCAAATCCAAAAACAATCAATTGGGTCTCGAACCCAAGAATAGTGACAATGTGTGTACATGTAACAATACAGGCTCTAAACAATGTAAGTCTAGGACAACACTGGTTTAAACCTAGGTTAAGGCCCAACAGATAGCAGATAACTATAAGTATCACAAGGACTCAGTACAACACTAGACAGACCATTGATAAGTATAACAACTATCTAGAGCAACAATAGGCAACCCAACTGATAAAGTAACAAGTATCCAAATAAAAAACAAGTAACCAAGTTAACTTCCAGGGTGCAACACACACCTCATCAATAGAACCACAATCCAGTACACAGGTAGCCAAGAGCACAGGATGTCAACAGAATCACAACACAGAGCTTCAACATGTCATCAGAAGTACAACAAGCAACCAATCCCTCAAAATTACAATGTGCATTCAGCATCAGACAGTCCATACCGATAACAAGTGACTAGATAGGCACACATCACGTGGTACACATTTAGATTCAGCCTTTAACAGATTCACTTGCAACTTCAAATAGTACCGTAACCAGTTATTACAACAAATAATGCCACTACCATGCCCGAATAATGATTATAGTCTTAACTAGCATATATAATCTCTAATTCAATGATTTCTAACAATATACATATATACAATATAAGTTTCAACTTAGTCTAGGGGAAGGAGAAGCCTAACATACCTGAAAGGCGAATGTGCGCGCTCTGGATCAGTCCACCCGATTTTTACCCTGTTTGACAACCTCCAAATTCTTCTTAGCTCAAATGATGTGCCGAAATCAATTTTTGCCACTTCCACTATGTTTTTCTCAAAAAAATACACAACTTAGCCTTTTGAATCGCCCAAATAGGATAAAAAATGGGTGATTTATTGCAATTCGAATATTGCACGTTAAGCTGCCCTACTTTCTGGAAACTTTCCAGATTTATAAGAATTTTCCATTTTTTAAAAAATTTTTTGGAACTGCCTTCCATGTGGCATGCCCTGGCCGGGCTGTGTCACCCATTGATTTTTATTTTCAATAACCACTCAAACTTAATTTCGATACTCTAGCCTCATCCGAAGTTAGAAAAATATAATCCATACATGAAATCTAATTGGAAAGAGCATTTTGGACTCAATTGTGTAGTTAAAATTCCCATTGGAGGTCATTTTATTCCAATATAGGTCCCATTTCTCAATATCAAAATCTATCACAGGGACCAAAATACACCCAAAAGCCCTTGAAACCAAAAGAAAGATCCTTCTATACCAAACTTGATGTTCCAGTTCCAATCGTACGGTCAGAATTTTCATCCGGGGATGCTTCACAAGGATGTTGAATAAGGTCACCTATTAATCCATTTCGGAGGAAAAATTTACAAAACTTGATATAATTGCATCGAACATGCTCTTAGCCTAATTTGACCATTTCAAAGTTGATGGAACCATCAAAATTTCACTCCAAGTCCATTTACTAAAACTTTACCTGAAAATTTATTTTAGGGTCATAATCTTCTGTTTAACTTAAAACTGTATAATGCCAAACGACTCACCCAACGATTGAGCAATTAGTGTCCATAAGTCACAAAGGTCACCATACAAATACTCAAATTGATAGAATATTTGTGTAACCACAGAAATGACTTGGAGGGTCAATACAATTGATTGGATGGTTGATAGGCTGAAAGGATCGATTGTGACAGAATTGATAGATTGATATGAGTCTTTATGATACTCTTTGATAGGGTTGATTGAGATTGATTTTCTTATGAGCATTGAGTCTTTAGAGGAGTATCAAGCACCAAATTGAGTAAGAGTAAGTCCAGCTCGAACTCGATAACTACATCGCCAAACGTAGGACAAGATTGAAACCATTAAGTCGGATGTTCCTCTTGATAGGTACCTGAAACAATAAAGGACTTGGTTGATTGAATCTATTATGGATCGATTCATTCTTTACCCTAGCAAGCACTGAACGGTTTTGGCAATATCAATACGATTATTGTGTGATCACTGACTCATAAGTTATTGTAGTCGGATAAGAAAAACTCCCAGATAGGTTCTATATTGATAGTACTTTGATTGGACTGAATTGGTTTGGATTTGTGACTGATTGGATTGAACTGGGAAAGAAGGTTCTCTCTATCCAGGTTCAGTCACAATTGCTTCTTGTGTAGTCTTGCTTTAGATAGATATTTGACATCCTGATTAAGTTCCTTTGCTCTTAACTTGAGTTAGTCATGTTGATAGTATTCTACCTTGATTTATGTTTTATTCAGCCATTTTAGATACTTGTAAATTCACGTACTGACATCCATTTTGACTACGTCATTTAATGATGCAAAGACAGGTATTGGAGATCATCAGTAAGTGCACCGTTGAGGATCTATTGCTGTCAGCTGATTTGGTAAGTCCTCGCCTGCTTCCGGAAGATACTTATTTATATTTTCATCTAGCTTGAGTTAATACTTTATTTTCTCTGATTGAAGTAGCCGTATCGATGGCCTGTCATGGTACCATCTAGACAGTATGGATAGAGGCTTCATAAACTAGATTTAGGATTGATGACTTAGATATTGTCTGACTAGTTTCATTCATACTAGTCTTATTGATCTGATATATGTTTACCTTTAATTGAGATTGTCCACCTTTCGTTAATTTAGTCTTCCGCTGATTCGTTGAATTTTGATTGAATGAATGTGATGGGCGGAGAGGTTCACTTGGGGGCTAGCAGTAGTCTCTGAGTTAGGCCATATCTAGGGTACTCTCCCAGGGTGTGAAAAAATATATTATTTGTGATACTCTATAAACATATTGATACCATATCAGTATCATATATGACTTAATTTAATCCCCTGCGATACTTTATCGATATATTGATACCATAGTAGTATTGTATAGTGTGAGTGCTAACGTCAAAAGTAGACAAATTTGGGAGGTATTCTTTGTAAGTAATTAGGGGAGCATAAATATAAGGGGGTGTATAGATATGAATAATTTGTTTCAAAGGGTCATGTACTTAGTTTTTCCAATTTAATATTCCACTTCCTACTGTAATTTAACCATTTTTGTACTTTTAAAATAGGGATGAAATGTATAAATATATGTAGCATATTAAATTTTTATGCATACATTAATCATATTGCAATTTTTTGATGTATATATTATTTGCGTTTGATTCAGTTGATTGATTTAGTTTTCATATATTTTATTTCTTTGTATTTAAAATGGAAAAGGATAAAATATCCTTAACGTATTCAAAATGGTTCCAAAGAATGCCATCTATCCATCAATTGGATCAAAAATACTCTTTCATCCCCCTATTTGGATAACAAATGTTCTTAAGATTAAATTTAATCCTAAACTGCCCTGCGCTGATGCGACATAACTTTTTTTCATTAAATATGTGGAATTACTTTTATTGTCCACATATAATTACTTAGACCCAATTTCATTCATAATCATACCTATTAATCAAACTCTATTTCTAAAGAGAGAATGAAAAATCGGTCCACAACTAAGGTTGCGAGATTATTCTAACAATTCCACAACTTCATCCATAGTGCCCACAATTTATTCTTCTTCATCATCATTTTACTCCTCACCAAACTATAAAAATTTGAAAACTAACTTGGAAATCTCTAAAATAGTTTTCTTCGACAAATACAAAGATAAAATCTATTTAAACTATCTCCAATCTTCATTAAGTCCCTCTTAATTTCACTAAAATTTTCAAATGATGATTCTTGCTCCAACTAGCTATGTCGGAGCAAGAAAGGTAGTGACACTACGGTGTTGTGAGAAAGTCTAGAAAATAACTGAGAATCTTCTTTTATGCGGAATGAATTGGGAAGGAACATGAAGAAGGGTAGGACTTTTAGAAAGAGTTTAAGTTTGTGCACTATAAATATATAGAATATTTTACACCATGAGGTAAAGTTGAATTCTTACCTATTTTTTTCTAAGTTTTTTTTTCTTTTTTCATTAATGACTTTATTTTCTGAAATTTAAGATAACCTCCTCAACTCATCTAAGCTGGATTCTCACCCAAAACCTTCTCTCCATGTTATCTTTCTTTGCTTTTCTTGTTAACCTCGTATTCATAACTCATTAATGTGTCTTGTTAACCCCATATTCATAACTCATTAATGTGATGATTAAATTTTAAATTTTTCATGTAGATTTTCATGTGATGTTTGCATTTTAAATATTTCTTCAATTCTTTTTTCTTAAAAAAAGAAGAAAAGACTTGATAACATTTGCAAATTATAAATTTTGATGCAAATTTCTTTTTCTCTCCAAGATTAACAAGTCAGAGCATGGAGGAATTACTTCTTGCAATTTTAATAGTATTTGAGTTGAAGATGTATTATCAAATATCATGATTTTATTGAAAGAGAAATATGAAAAATTTAGTCGTGAATTATGTTCTAAAAGGAAATAATAACTAATTTAGTTAGAGTACAATTATGATTCTAGTTTTAATATTTTTTTCCTAAATTTTAATTATATAAAGTTGATGGTGATTATTTAGTTTACGGTGTAAAATATTTTATTTTATACATTGATACTTTTAGAAATGGATTTGAGTTAATGAGTATAATTATAGATGAGATTAGATCTAATCACATGTGGATTAACAAAAATAATGCCACATATTCAATTAAAAAATTCATGAATCTTAAGGGTATTTTCGATCAAATGGATAAATGAAAAGATATTTTTTTTTCATAAATGAAAGGAGAACATTTTTTCACCATTTTAAATATGTTAAGGCCATTTTGGACTCTGTCCTTTATATTATAAAATCTAAAAAAAGTAGAAGGGGGAAAGTGAAAACATTAAAAAGTAACCCGGTCAAAAAAAAAAAAGCCTTCTTCAGAGAGAGAGAAGAGACGAGAGAAGAGAGGGGGCAGATGAAAGGGGTGGGAGGGCCATTGTTGTGCATCGGCGATCTACTAAGTGACGTTGGGGAAAGTGATTCCGGCGGTGATGACCACCCAATCAAAACACCTTCACCGGACTGCAATTCCACCGTCCAACCCTTCGATCTAAACAACCTCTTTCAGGTTCTCTTCCACATAACACACTGTCTCTATCTTTATTCATTCTTGTTGGTGTTGCATATATAGATGATTTTCTCTATTTTGTTTTCTTCATTGTTAATTCTGCATTTATTCTGTTAGGTCTTTCGGCAAAATTTCCCGACCTTGTACTCTCTATCACTTTCCATCATTGCGGTATCGAGTGCATCTGAAGGTCTACATAGCACATGCCAAACTATCTAAGGAGACCTCTTTTTTCTATTCTCTGTGTTCCCATTATGCTGGCTATGTTGTTTTTCTGTATCCATGTGTTTAATAATTGCTATATTGTGGAGACACTAACGCTTTGGAACTGATGAAGTTTGTTAAAAGTTTGCAGTAGACAAATACGAATTGCTGTGAAAAAAATCTTGATGCTACTAATATAAAGAGGTAGTTAATTTCATGCACCATAATGCATTCTCAAAAAAAAAAAGGAGAAACTTCATACATCATTTACATTACAATTTGTGTTTGCATTTCCACTCCATTCCAATTTCTGATGTACGTGAAAGCAATGTGTCCAAAATCATTTGCTTTTCTTACTGCTGGAACCAAGTTAACAATTTTCTTCTCTAAGGGCTACAATTTCTTATGCAAGTGCTTGGTTCTTGATGATGAAAATTAGATTAATGGGATGATAAACAGAAAACAACTGAAAGGGGAACATTTTTGACACATCGAACTCCCTTTAGGACCTCGCGAAAACCTACATTTGGAAATTGAACATTGCTTGCAATTGGTTTTGATCAGCAATTGTGAAGTCTTAATAGAATATAGTGAAACAGTGAACTATGTTTTATTCACCTTTTTACCTACTTCAACCTAAGTTGCGTGGAGTTTTCACTTTCAATGCCGCATCTGTGTTGGATTCTCCAAAAATACACTATTTTTGGTGAATCCGACATGCACCAACTAATACTTTTGAAGAGTCCGAGCAACATAGACTTCAGTTGGGCTTAGGATAGTTTGCACCTTAATTGGAGAAGTTTAATTCATCTACCATATTCCTTGGCATTTTTTTCTTTTGGAATGGAATAATCTGCTTTTATATGACCTCTGTTAATAGCACAACTTGCTATCGTGTAATGTCTAGGAGTTCATTTTTGTTTGTGAATCCACTGGTAGTGTTCTTCCTTTGGATGTTTAAATCACATAGCAAGTTAATATTGTGCTTATTGTCTAGGAAAAGTATGAGCAGCTGAACAAGGCACTTGCTGGTACAGATCATTCATGGACACATCTCACACTGGAGGTAATAGAAGTTGATCTCATAGGAGAGGTTATGGGGAGGATACTGGACACCTCAATAAGGCACTAATTGAGAGACAATGTATTTTTCACTTTAGTCTTTGGGATCTTCAATATTTTTATTCAATCTTATCTAGCGATGGTAGTAATATGTACCATATTGAATCCAGTGGCATTATGATTTGCAGTATTCACATCCTTTCATATTTGACATGGAGTATTGATTTCTTATTGTTTATAGTCTATGCATATGTAATCACCAAAATAGGTAATGGATGATGAGCAGATGGAGTTGTTGGTCACACAATTCTTTTTATCTGACATATTGGATCAGCGCCCTTTTTCTAATACCTCTAAAAACACTCTAAATCTGTTTTACTTGGTCAAAAACAAAACAAAAAAGACTCTAAACCTGTTCTTATTCCCAAAAAAATTGTAAAATCAAGAGAGAGAGAGAGAGGGACTGTATATCTCTGTCTATGTATGTTTTCACTTTACTAATATGTTCTTGTTCTTTATTGCATTCTAGCTATGCACTGCGCTGGAGACTGCAAACAAGTTGGTTCACTCGACCAATTCTAATGTTGGCATGTTGAAAGATAAGGTTCAGGAGCTTTGGGAACTGACTAATAGAAGAGATGCAACTATAGAAGCTGCAAAAGCCTTTGAAGGCTCTCCAAAACAACCTGAGAGCAGTTAGTGAGGATCTCTTCATGATGATCAGTTACCAAGTTGAAGGTCAGCAGTCTTGTTTTGCAATGGACGTATCACTTCTAGCTTTTACAAGGAGATACTTAGTCTGTTCTTGCCGTAAATATGCATGAATTAATGATATTGGTACTGGCAAAACTTAAGCTGCATTTGCTGCGCCTGTTTCCTGGTCGTTCCTTGCCAAAGCTTAAAGTTCATTTTTTTACTTACAAGTCATTTTACTATGTACTCCTATTGTAATCCTTATTCTGATAATATGTAGTGTAGGTTTGTCTTATGCTGAAGCAGTGATTGATCTCATAGAATCCATTTATGATAGAAAGGATATTTCTTCTGGCACTTCGTAAGTATTTCCTACAGCACCTTCCTGGTGCTACATTAGTAATACACTTACCATTTCTCAAAAGAAGATGGATTTCCTTTTGTAATGATAGCAGTCTTTGCTTGCTTTTCCCTACCAATATGCAAAGCTTTTTCCTGTTTTGTGAAGAGAACTATAGTTGTTAACAGCATGCACGGAGTGCTGGTCATTGTTTTTTGCCATACTATACATAGAACCTTCATTAATATATATATTGGCTAGTTCTTTTTTATTTTATTTATTTATTTTTTTTGGTCATGCAAAAACCAACACTAAAATAATCTTCTGAGAGTATCCCCAACGCTTGGCTCTAGTGGCAAAGGTTGAGGGACTTATGACTTAAAGTCACAAGTTCGAGCCTCAAACGATGCCTGATATTCAAGTGGAGAAAGGATAGAGGGGAAAACCCACTATCCCCGAGTTTCAAAGGCTGCTCTTGGACCTAAGGGCTGGGCCCTGATGAATTTCTATCATTAAAAAAACTGAGAAAAGTTGTGCCTGATCCTAAATCTATTCCTGTGATAATGTTAGGAAGTCTATCAATGGATCCACTTCATATTGAGTGTGCTCCACATAGCTAATTGATGCAAAGAGCTATATCTCAGGTTATCTATAGACTCAGCCTTCCAGTCAAAACATCTTAGCATTCTTTCCTTCCTGAGGACCTGCAAAACAGTACTAGTCAAAGGTTCCCCAGCTTCCTTTTTCTTCCATTAGAAACCCATCCTGTAGAAAGCTCTTATTAGGAGCTCTTAGATTTCTGATTCCAAAATCTGTCCTTCCTTTTTTTCCTCATCTGTCATAGCCTTGGTGGATAGAGATACTTGGTACCTGCTGGTGGTTGGAGGTATCCCATGGAATTAGTCGAGTTGTGCGCAAATTGGCCCAGACACCACAATTATTAAAAAAAAAAAAAAGATCCTGTCCTTTTTACAGCGTCCAAGTTGTTTAACTAATTTATCTCTCCTTTTTTATTGCCTTCCCACAAAAATGCTCTTCTCATTTTGTCAAATCTTTGCTGCGGCGGAAGATGTACATCATTTGAGTGTGACTTAGTTGCCGATTACTATTCTACTCCCATAGAATAAGTCCCTCTTTTATAAAATTAGAGGGTCTTCTTTCCACTCTCTCAGCGATCTGTTTGGCCCTCTTTAGATTTGTGATTGGCTCCTAAAAGCAATGCCAAGTAATTAATTAGGAGGGAGTTTCCACTGCAGCCAACACTGCCATTTCTTGAAAACTTAAGCTGCATCTGCTGCACCTGCTTCCTGGTCTTTCCTTGCCAAAGCTTAAAGTTCATTTTGTTACTTACAAGTCATTTTACTATATACTCCTTAGTTCTATTGTAATCCTTATTCTGATAATATGTAGTGTAGGTTTGTCTTATGCTGAAGCAGTGATAGATCTCATAGAATCCATTTATGATAGAAAGTATATTCTTCTGGCACTTCGTAAGTATTTCTGACTGCACCTTCTTGGTGCTACATTAATAATACACTTACCATTTCTAAAAAAAAAGATGGATTTCTGTAACCACCTCAATTTCACAATAGAAGTATTAAGTATTATAAGCACCAAACTCAGAGTTACAATTGAAAATGGAACTAATAAAAACTTGCAAAACAACAATGGAATAATGAAGGATAGATTGAAGAAGATAACTTGAAGGAAGATAAGAAGATAGACTCAATAAAAGGGGATGAGAGGACTAGACATTTCTTTTCTCAACAATTTGCATAAAACCCTTCTCTCAAACTCTCCCTTTTAACCAAATGCAAATTGGGCTTGGATCCCAAATAAAATCCTTCAACATTTTACTTGGCTCAATCTCATTCACTACTTCTAATCCATAGACCTGTATAGAGCTAGATTAATTCACAACAATACACCCGTCCCCAAAAAGAACCTTGTCCTCAAGGTTTAAGTATGTCATCTGACAACTTGGAGTACAATAAACTCGGCTAGAGCAGGCAAAACCATGAAGGAATGCTATCATAATATGGTTGGCAGCTTGGAGTAGTCTATGCATGGTTGCATAATTCTTGCTTAGCCTTGGAATACATGGCAAGGATGTTTACTGATGTCAGATGTGTCCAAAAGAGCAATATACCTAGATATCTCACCCAAACTTACAGAAGCAAAACTAGCAGCAACACAAGGGACCTTTATCATATTTTCTAATAGCAACTGACATATATAGCTTACAAGCGCTGCAATGCTGTTCTTACTCCATTCTTCCTGAGTATCAACTCCTTTACCTTGAAGAATCGATGAATAGTGGTAGAACCTCGCGTCCACCAAATCTCTCCATTGGAACTGATATCAACCAATTACGATCACGTTCTTTTTGATTTACAATAGAACTCAGGTATAAGCTTCCCTGCAACTCCACACTTGTTCAAGAGGATAAAGGAAACTAATGCAGTACCTGAGCCATGATGTAATCCAAGGCGTGCAGCCCACTCTACCATCTTAAGTACCCCATAAAGTGCATAACCTGTTGAAGGGTGCTCAACCTGGAACTTCACTTCACATCCACTTCTTAATACTATTACTTTCCATGCTAGTAATTTGGTAGCAAGCAGAATTTTATAGTAAAGATGCACAAGTGATAATGCGCTTGAAGTTGGCTGCCAAAATCTCATCTGGTACATTATAATAACATTCATGTAAGACTAGTGTAGATGCAATTGACGGACATGTGTACAAAATGTCGTTATAGATAATGGAGCACTCATTGGACACGTAGAGTTTCCACACCACGATTGTCCACGATTCAACACTCTACCCGTAGAGTTTGAATACATAATGAAGAAAAAACTGCCAGTACATCCCAGCAACAGCAGTTCCTCTGCATTGGATACCGTATAACTTTGTTAGAGCTCTGAACTCAAAATCTATTCCTGGATCCCAGACGCAAGAATTCACAGCAGTCTCGAGAATGGCTACAGTAAGAAAATTAGCAGCAGGAACATATGGAAATTGACTCAAAATATATTGACCAGTGAATGTTCCAACTGGAGGAATGACAACCTCATTTTCCCGAAAAATAAAAAAAAAATCAAGATATAGAGCTACAAAAATCTTCTCCTCTTGTAAAGATATTGTCAACTCTTGGCCAATCAATTAACCACCATCTGTCTCGTCACCCTGCATAATCAATGTACACTGTTGCAAAGCCCTTAAAAAACCTATCCTTGACCTCATTATCCGACTCAACCAACAGAAAAATCCAGAATGTTGCAGGTCTTGTAAGAAGAGAAATAAGACAATAAGAATCTAGGAAGAATACACTCTTGTCCAGTATCAAGCCAATTGCATTTGTTTAAGTTGAAGTCAAGGTAAACTGATGCTTTGTTTCTATTACCCAAACAAAATCCATCAATCAAAATATGCAAATATGGAAATATCTGGATCCATAAGGCATCATCAAATGAAAAATCAATTTTCATCAATCTCCAAAAAACATTCAACATGAAATACCTTTGGCTAGCAAATTCAGTCGGATAATTAGTTTTATCTCTTAGGGTGTTTTGGTATGGAGGAAAATATTTTCCACTCATTTTCTTATATTTGATTGGTGAGTGAAAAATATTTTTTATTATTTGGTTAATGAATAAAAATATTTTTTAGAAAATAACTTATATTTTTAGCTAGAGAGTAGATAACAATTTGTAGAAAAATAATTTCTGACATGAAAATATTTTCATAATTTAAAGTA